>JABJVR010036099.1:0-33240 GCA_025773905.1 Chitala chitala
GGCCGGCTGGCTAAAATTACCCCAGGAGTGCAGTGACGACTCATCCAAGAGGTCACAAAAGACCCCACCACAACATCCAAAGAACTGCAGTGTACTTTGTACTTTGGTGTCAACACAACTGCTGAATTGGGGATGATTTTTAGTAAAACAAATGTTGAACATGTATACAGCAGTGTGGAAAAAATATGTGAGGCACCTAACTATATTATCAAAATGTTGATAAGGAGTAAGAGCAGTGAAGTAGTTAGCTTTGGAACAACTTCTGTTCTGCTTGCAGTGTCATTTAGCTGCTGAACTGTGTTGTAAAACAATGCACCATTTGTCAAGAAGAAAAGCCTCCAGGTGTTTGAGGTGCGTCCAAGAATGACGTTTAAATGTAGTGTCTGAGGAAGCCGTGCAGGGTGTTTGACATCATCTTCATTTCTTTTGCAATGTGTAAGGGGGTATTATTCTCCTGCAACATGGAAACATGAGGGAGCAGTGTCAGCTCCCTAACGGACTCAAACAAAATAAGCTCGTGTACGTTAGCCATGATACAGCCGGCCAGAGAAATAGCTGAAATGTACTTTCCTTGCCATTGCACACTCCTTAGATTATGAAGCATCATTGTGATTTCAAGGTACCAGTAGGGTTTGTTCACACAAATGGGTAGAGGATAATTCACACAGGCGGGGGGATTGGGGTGTCGGAGGTCAAAAAGTCTCTTAATTTGCTTTCAATTTACAATCATTTGCTTAAGTATAAAATTGGTTTTCCAAAAGCACACTGGTCTTTGCATTAACATTTTAAAAGTTTACTTTGTTATGGGAAGCCTCACTAACAAAACAATTTCCATTACATGAATTAAAGCATATTATCTAGAACTGACAGTACATGTATTTCTGACCAGAGTAGCAACAGAGGAATTCACAAACTGTCTTAACTTGATTTATTTTAACCTGAAAATGGACATTTGGACAGTGCAGTCAGACTCATTCAGGCAAAAGTAGAGACATCTGCACTGAAAGACTGAGAAAGTGGTGCTCTTCTGATGGCCTCACTGAACTCCACATGGATTCTGAACACACCATCCCGCGTTCTTTTAGAAGATCTCCTTGAGCTTTACACAGCAGAATGCTGTGCCTGGCTGGGAATGTACTGTGGACTCCCAGTGCTTGAGTATGAGTGAGCAGAAGCTCAGACAATCACACTGGTGTCCTGTCTGATGCTGTGGAATTTCCTCTGTGATCAGCATGGCAGAATGTCACTCCTATCAAAGGCCCAAGCAAACACAGGGGCGTGCAGAGAGATCTCCATGAACTGGTGGTCTAGTAAAAAAGGGGCATCTTTATTGCATAATAATTACTTAGACTGAAGGGCACTTTTATATATTAGAAGAAAAGAGGAGGTGTGTGAGCATCCCAAGCCCCCCCATGCCTGGTAATCTAGCCTATCAGAGTAGATGTTTGCTATTATTAAATCACCTTCATTTAGACGTGATTCTGAGCTAGAGGAAACACACTTGTGAGACAGCCTGAACATCACTGCCTAATGACAGGACTACACTTAGGTGCTGAGTGAGGATGGAGTAAATTAGTAAACAGATAAATGTGAGCAGTAATATTGACCTGATTAACACTCCAGCCTGTTCTTTTATGTTCCATTGACTTTTATGTATTCTACTTCAGCATTGTATTGTAGTCTTCCTCCCACTTGGAAACCAGACCCCTCCCTCCTTCCAATAACATCCTTACAGCAAACGGCCAATTACATTTCAAACTGAAATAAACTTTTGACTGGTATTTTCAGTGATATTTTTGGTCAGTGGAAGATGAGCTAATAGCATCTGTCATGAGAAAAGGTTCAGATTCAAATTCACAAACGTTTTACTTGTCAAATTGCCCACAGGTGTGATCTGGTGCTGAACTGCTTCTACGGTGATGCAGCCATTATCATCAGGATGTATCGTCAGTAAAATGAAGATCAGGAGGAAATCGCTGGTTATGTTTTCTTCCAAATAGTGGAAGAGATATGAAATAAAACTTTACAAAATTAGTTCCGTTAGTGAAATCATTCCATTTCCCACCCTTCATGGTTGGTGTCAGGGTGGAACTCATCACTTTAATGGCTGCATCAATACTACTAGTTATCCAAAATGCTTGACAGACTCATTTAAAATTTTGCCCTATATGGAACATGTATCCTAATGAAAAGTATACAGGTGGTTCTGAAAACACATCCTGAAAAATAACAATACAATGAAAAGGTGTTTCTGTTTGTTACATTACACCTCTGGTGCATTTTCATGAAAGTGACAAATTAATCTCTTCATGTGGTTATTGTTTACTTAAAGACAACAAGTTAGGATGTACGACAACATCTGTGAAGGTTCTCAGTTATCCTTGTCATGGTTATCTCAAGTGTTGTTCAATGGCAACTGGACCTGTTTGGAAATCTTGAAGAGGTTTCGCCTTTCATCCTAAAGGTTTCTTCAGTTCTAACTGGCTGTGAGCAGCAGGTATACAAACCCTGTGAGTCATTAAGATGATGACACCCTCATAGACGTTTGTGTGTTTTGGTTAGAATCACCTGAATCCAGGTGAGAACAGCTGTGAAACTGTACAGTTGCCATTGACCAACATTTGAGATGTACAACAACATTATCACAGAATTTCATTCACTGATTTGAACTCATGTACCAACACATAATACAACATACACTCTAAAATAACAGCTTACTTATTATTCAAACGGGAACGGCTTTCTTAGTAAGGGTTTTCGTGCCCTGTGTTTTCCTAGTTACTGGTTCACAGAAACCTTTCTTCTCTTCACACACGCACTGTGGAAACTTCATGTTTGACTGTTTTTAGATGGTAAGAAATATGAGCCAAAATTCTCTCTAGTTAGCTCTCTCTTAAAAAACGGTTACTATGCATATGTACAAAAACGTATTTTATTTATACATTTAACACGTTATAATTTTCATCTGAAAGAATTATTGTCTTAAACTTTACAGCTGTCATGTAAGAAAAGGTCTGTACATAAGTATGTTATTTTTCTACAAAAAACAATATAAAACATCTGAAAAGCAGAATTCATTCTGTACTTGGAGGACCCATTGTATAATAATTTATATCTGGAATAGAACCAATACTTGGTATGCTAAAGCTTAAAAAAAGATTCATTTAGCTGCACTGAACACTTTTCAGTGTGCTGAAAAGTGCACAATTATTGTGTCATAAACTCCTGTGTGCGAAGTCACACAAAGTTTGAGGCCTAAAGAAGTGTGAAGAACCATAAGCCTTCACAGTATAGGCAGTATAAGGGAATGCCTCATGAACTGGAGAAAACTCCGTCCTCCCAGGTCATGTGACACACAAGATCAGAGGCAACATGGTGCCAGACTGGAATTTGATATTCAAAACGACAGAGGTGAAGAAGCGAAGACAGCAGGATGAAAGAGTAAACAAAAAACCTCAAACCTGTCAGTAACATAATGGGGGTGGGACAAGGGGAGGAGCAAGTGCAGGAAGTGCACGCACCAGTACCTTGTTACACATTATCACCACTGGCCACTTCACTGTCATGTGACAATAGTGACACCTTCAGAATGAATTTCTTTTGAGAGCTTGAATATTCTGTATGACTCACTGATCCTACTGTGAAGTAAAAAAAGAGCATAGACTGAGAGTTATAATTTGAACCAGTAGAATGTAGGTGTGCCACGTGTTTCATATCCCAGCAGCCTGAACACAAGTGTTGAGCTCAGGAAGGTGGGAGCTCAGCTGGTAGAACCTGTGTTGACTAGGAGTCTGAACCCAAGTGTTGGGCTCGAAAATGTGTGAGTTCAGCAGGTAGAGTTTTTGCGTATCAGGAACCTGAACACAAGCGTTAAGCTCAGAGGGCTGTGAGCTCAGCAGGTGGAGTCTGTGTAGAGTGGCAGTCTACCGCTTCGTCTTGCCTCCTTCTCCCTCTTCTCACGGAGCTTCTCCACCTTCTCTTGGGTTTTCCTCATCTCTTTCAGCTTTTTCTTTATGGTGGCGCGATCGCTTTGGCTTGTAACACCAAGGGCCTGAAAAGTAGTGGGTCATTCAGCTGAGCACTTATATGACTGTCAGTTCTTACACTCCTGCTCAAAAATATGCTGAATTTACAAGCAACAAAAAAAGATGACATACCTTCAAACAGACATAAAGTTGTGTACATGACTGTCCATTAGGTGGCAGTCAAGTACACAAATTTAATCTCCATATTTCTTTGTATTCACTATAACAGAGTTTGATAGAGATATACAGTAACTTTGGATGACCTGGATTGCTGACATAAATGAATGTGACTAGTTATGGGTTTGCATTGCTAAAATAATTATAACTGGATTGGCAGAATTAGTCCAGAGTGATATATGAGATATGTTGTACCTTTAGTTTGTCACTGTCCAGGGAAATAAGCTGCTGTCCATTGATGCCCTTTGCCGTGAAGTCAGCCATGTACTGGTCCATGTTCATGCCCATCAGCCAATGGCAGACCTGTGTTGTGCTCCACTCTGTGATTGGCCGACTCTGCCACTGATAAGCCTTCCCCGAGTGAACCAGCTCATTGTCTGCAGTCTATAGTCAGTGAGGTGCGTGTGCGCGCACACACACACACACACACACACACACACACACAGTTACAAGCATTGCTCAAAATTGATGGCTGACGTTTATACATAGTTGTAAAACACAGCATTTGTCACATATCTAACTAATAAATCATCTTTTACAAGTAATACATTATAAGGTATATTAATTAAATATTTTCCTTAACGGAAACATTTACATTTCATTTTTTCTTAACGGTATACTATAAAACCGACTCTACATGTCACATGGTGTAAAGCAGTTTTATCTTAAACTCAATCATCCATTATTATGCAATATGCACCTTGGCTGTAACACGCAGATTACGTAGGATTCCGTTCAAAGTCACTGAAGAAACATCCTAAAACTCCTAAAATCTGATTTTAACAAACAACTTTCCGTACGGCAGAAGAACACTGTCAGACAGCATAATCCTTATAATCTACAAATTAAACCAGCATGTTCATAATCTGTCTACCAGTCTGTGCCAAATCAGCTAAAGGAGTTAAGTCGCAATTACTAAAACACTGCTGTGTGCTCTTTGGAAGGACTCTGTTCTACAGGAAAAGGAGCAAGTTAATTAGAGCAGGTTAAAATCTAGAACGCGCAGGAAAAAAACTAGGTCAGTTATAAAGAACTGGGTCTGGACCGCATCTTTGTCTGCAGCTACATCCATTTTTCTGCCTGGGGTTACACCTTCTCAGAAGGTTACACAAACAATCAAAGAAGTCGGAGGGGTGTTGGCAATATGTGGATTTGTCCTCAGGCACACCAAGCACTCAGTGGAACACAGACGATAGTTAAAACAGCAGGAACAGCATCACAGACACACAGTAAAACAGCAGGAACAGCACAACTGACACACAGTAAAACAGCAGGAACAGCACAACAGACGCACAGTAAAACAGCAGGAACAGCACAACAGACGACCAGTAAAACAGCAGGAACAGCACAACACACACACACAGTAAAACAGCAGGAACAGCACAACACACACACACACACACAGTAAAACAGCAGGAACAGCACAACACACACACACACACACACATACACACACAGTAAAACAGCAGGAACAGCACAACCGACACACAGTAAAACAGCAGACAGCCAGACACAAGCACAGATAATCACAGAGAATTCTGTGCTTGTATTCAAAAAAACAAATTCAAGCACTGCAGTGATAGTGTGAAAGATGTACACACGTGCACTAACACACAGGCACAACCTCATTCTCTTCTGTGAGCTCAGTATGCAGCTTCAGTGCCATGAATGAAGAGTAAAAAGTGTGGCTACCACTGGGATGTAGAGCAGGGCTGTTCAGCCACCTGCCACTCACCTCATGGGAAGAGAAGTTTAAAGTGCGAGAGCGCCCAGACAGAGCCGGCTCTGCGACTAGCCCTGTCAAGTCCAAACTGGGACTTCCAGGATTGGAGTCATCTATAACTGAAGAGCTCTGGAACAGGCGGAGGCATGGGATGTGTTAACACAAAATGTGGTGTGACATTTAGCTCCTGTGAGCTCAGTGCATGACTTAACAGACAGAAGGGTAAGCAGCATGATAACCAATACTTTATGTGATGTTAAATGCAGGCTGTGTTAACAAGTATTTTTGGTAGCAGTACAAAACGGTGATGATATTGGTCTCCAGTGCTTGAAAACACATAACATTCAGGATGAATGAATATGGGTAAAACAGACTGATCAGTGATCCCAGTTTGCCCAAAATCGAAGGATTCTATGACACCAGCACAGAGGACAAGGACGGCAACATGGACCCACACAAATAACATGCAGCAACATTGAAACAGAACCTCTCTATCATCCCGCTACCTTCTCATTCTGTACAAATCAATATACAGGCTACCTTAATACTGCATTACAGTATTAAACTTCACAATTTTCCATCTGTTCCTGTTTTAAATTCAATAATTCCAACATGAAATGACTGTATTAAAAGTGGAGAAATGGAGATCTGCATACATGATCATCTTAATGATTTAGCCAAAAGGATCCTCTCAAAGTATCTAGTTTCCCACCTTAAGTTTAATTGGTTTTGTACAAACGTTTTTTGCAAAAACGTTCATTTGATTTCAAAAAGGTTTCTCCACATGCAAAATCCTGTACAGCCAGTAGTCATTCCCAGTGGAGTCACAACAGTGTCCTCCAGTGGTCATATGTGAAAAGCTCAGGCAGTGTGTGTGTGTGTGTGTGTGTGTGTGTGTGTGTGTGTGTGTGTGTGTGTGGCCTTTAACTCATGCTCCACTAAAAAGTGTGCATTCTAATAACCACTATATTTAATAAAAAAAGATGTTAGTATGAGACCTGCTATGGTCCCCTTAGTAGCTACTGCTGCTATGAGCAGAAATACAGGATCAGATTGTACATCACGCACCAGTACTTTTCATGGGGCATCTGTCAACAGCTAATTGTAGAAGAATTCATAACACATTAAGACCAAATTGTCTTTAAAAAGATGCAACCTGGAAATCTCTAACATGTTTCACTTTAAAACAATGATACAATGACAAAAGGCAGCTGGAGATTAATGGCCCCATTATTACAGCTACACATTGGCACTACTTCAAAACACTGATTATATTTGAAAAATGGTAAAGATACACCAAATAGACGCTTGTTTTTACTATTTCGTCTCTTCACAATCAAAGTAAAGACTAAAGTATTAAAAACATACAATTGAGCCTGACACACACCCCATAATTGTTTTACTGGGACCCGATGTACAGGCAGACATTGTACAACATACTGCTGCAGTTATGAACTAGACAGACACTGTTGTTCAACTGAAAAGAAACGTTTTTTTGCCACTTCACTTATGTTATCAGCAGAAAGATGAGAATTTTGCTAACAGGTGCACAGAGCCACTATTAATGAGTCTGAGATCTACACATTTCTAAGGACTTGAATAAAAAGGTATATACTGTACCAAATCTAATGAGCGACTGAAAAAAGAAGACCAGGAAAGGTTTGTCTGTTTAAAAGAGGGAGTACAAGTTAGATACCCTTTACAGTCTCCTGCTGACTCCAGTGGGCTATGGAAAGGTGTAATTACTCTATTACATATTTTCAACCAGAGTGAATAACTGCTTAAACAGTGGGTTACTGAAGCGTGACTCATCCATTTTCATTTTAGCCAAAAATGGCTGAAATGGCTTGGGTCTGCTGACCCAGTCTGCCCCTCATTCCATTCTGCACATTGAATCATTGCAATCGTCCAAAGTAAACCATCTCAGCATGCAACTGCAAAACTCTTACATTCAGACTGCATGCTAAGCTAATCAGCCTTATACACCAACTGGAATTCACACATTCATAGACGTATCTCTCAAAAGTATAACAAACACTATTGCATGCCCACTCACGCACACACACACACACACACACACACACACACACACACACACACACACACACATTTCTTTCTCCGTAGGCACTTAAAGTTATTATTCTTAACCTTATTTTAACAAACTCTGAAACATACATTATGGTAATGTTACTGTTACCAAAAAATGTAATTTTTTGCTTTTTTAAGTAAATGAAGTTGTACAAAAGGTTGTTTTTTATCCATTTCCATGTAACAGTTTTAGGGCATTGGAATAATGTCCTGTTTTTTCTCAGAACCTTCTACACAAAGACTCAATAAGCACAGGAAAATGACCATGTGCAAAACATAAGGAGAACTTTGTGGTGTGGCTCACATTACCGACACCACCTACGTTTCCAACACATAAAAAGCAGCCACTCTGTATAAGAAGTACAGGGCATGAACCTTGTTCTTGAGCTCCTGAATGTGTTCAGCGCTGCCCTGTGCTGTAGCCCTGGGCGGGACGATGTTGGAGGGTGGCAGCTCCTTATCCCGCTCCTTGTCCCGGTCTCCAAACCAGAAGAAGGGCATGCAGTTGGGAATGGAAGACATGGATTCCGAGGGTGACAAGTCCTCCAGCAATTCACCCGACCCCCTAAACCATTAAACACGAACGTCTTAACTCAGCAACGTAAAATGTGCTGCAGCTGTAATGAACTGAAGTGTTTACAGACTCAGGAATGATGTCAGACGGAGGGGTAATGACATCACCAGCCATGGAGGAACGTGCCTACCTGCTGTCCACAGACCCTCTCGGAGTAATCTTCTCGTGCTTCTTTGCTTTGCCACCAGACCTCCGAAGGCCACTATTTTTGCAGGAGGATTTGAAAAGTTTCTCTTTAGTGAGGCTGAGATCAATGCCAGCATTCAACATACACATAAGAACCAACACAAAAAAGCCGTTTAAAATTGTAACAAACCCAAAGTCGGGGAATCGTCTCTTTGGCTTTCCTGTTGATGAGCTGTCACTCACATCATCTAAACACAAACAGAACTTTAATTATTACAGTGTGAGGTGAAAAATAAAGGAGCTGTGAGGTGCTGCCTAACAGGTGGACAAAGATCTACCTATAGCCTCCTTGCCTTTGCCCTTTGACCCCCCGTTCTTGGTGCTGGGAGGGAGGTCCAGAGAGCAGCTGGGAGAAGCGGTCTCTTTGGGTGAGGGTGTAACGGGACTGTCGCTGCTGCCAGCGCTTCCTCTCCTGAGGGCGAGCTGAAGCGGGACGGAGCAAGTGCGGGGCGGCTGGGCATTGCTGCCGCCAACCCTGGCGTCTGATAGGGGGCCTTGGTGTCTGTCCTCCTGACAGAGCGTGGGAGCATGCAGATCAAGGGCTTCCTCTGCATTGCTCTGCTATGACAGACCCAACAGCATCAGTAACAGCCGACATGCAGCGTGTAAAACTCCACCCCTCTACAGTCAGAGTGAGAAGTGAAGGAGTGAGAAGGTTCTGGTGGAGGTAGCCAGCTGAGCGGGGATCGTAGGGCCAAACGGACAAACAAAGGAAACGAGATGCAGTCGGCTTGGATGGCTACACAGCTCAGAGGCGAGTCCTCAGGCTCACCTGCTCTCGACATGGGGAGCTGCTGGGCGTCCCCTTCAGCCTGCCACGCGACGGAGGCTGGCGCTTGGACTTCTGTGCAAGCTGTCCCTTGGCACGGTGGGCGCTGCTGTCCAGAAGCGGCGTTTTAGGAACCACTTTGTTCCAGTCTGGATCTGTGGGGTGGGCCAAGTAACACCTCCCTCACTAGTGGGCCATCAAAAGCGGAATGGTTGATTGAAAGTTCCCTGCTTTTCCATTTCTTCCGTCCACTTATGACAGTCAATATGTACGACTGCACAGGAAACTCACTGGGGCCTCATGACTTTCCAGAAAAACAGATTATATGTGGATATAAACAGAAAATTAGTTTAATCTTTAAAAGAAAATGTTCTGTGAAAGGCTGAAATACTATCTTATGAATGTCTACTCAGCGTACTAAGCAAGTATTCTTGTACACCCATGCTTGCGACAGGCAGGCTACTGTCAACAGATCTAATAGCCATATCCACCTCCTGCACATATTAGCAGGCAAAAAGGTTACTTTACTAACCTAGTCCCCAGCTAAGGGAACTAGCTGTGTCACTGTGACATCCCAGATGCAGTGGACATTGGACATTACGCTCAGCAAGTGGCAGAGAACCAAAAGAAATGTGGAAGGATGCAAACAGTCTACATATGGTTCCTGAAAAAGAATATTCTTCCCATTGCGAGAATTCATACCACATTGTCCATTGATGACTGGCCACTCCGGTCTAGTGTCAGAACTGGAAAGGGCCACTCCGTGTTTCGCCCTATGGCCCTGAGCTTCCAGCACAGCAACCTTCACACATAGAGAAAGAGGTCCAAGAACATCAGTCTGCTTTCCATCTGCATGTTCATGCTGCAGTAAGCTGTGAGAGGTACACAGTGTGACACCGTGGTGTCTCTGGTGCCCTTTTACCCACAGGTGTCTAGTGTCTTCCACAAACACACACACGGTGTCAGTATCAACCTCCTAGGGTTCATTTACACAGTTACATCAAGACACCACTCATCCACTATACAGTTTCGCTTCAACACACCATACAAACTTTGCGACAAACACATGAGATCTCAGTGAGTCTGTTCCTGTTCTTGACACACACTGACTCACTCTGCTCACACACTTCATACCCACTTTCTGCTCACTCTGTTCCTGCTCTTGACCAAGTCTTCACCCATCATGTACCTGTGCCTGAAGTCCCTCTATCTGTCCCATGTATTGCCTCTCCTTGTCTTCCAGAGCCTTCTTCAGCTCCTCCTCCTTCTTCACAAAGTCAGCTTCTCTGTGACAAAACACACCTGTTTTAGACCCGAGGGAACCTCGTGGAGCACTGAAGGTGTCTAAACACTGTAAAATTTTTCTGTTAAGATGTTGGAGAACAACATGAATTTGGTGAGTCGAGACGAGACAGCACGCAGCCTACGGACAAAGGATGACGAAATGTCTCGGTTCAGAGAAGCACTCACTTCTGCTGGAAGTCCTTTAGCAATTTCTTAGCCTTGTTGTAGCGCTTCTCCAGGGCCTCATACTGACTCTGAGTTTCCGCCAAGCTGTCTCTGACCGTTGTGATGAGAGCCTGAGCTTCCAGCCAGTGCTTCTCCAGATTCTGAATCCTCTCATTATTCTGCAGTATGTTTTGTTCTAACTGCGCCTGTCGAGATTCCTGCAATGTTCTCCCCTCTTCTGATATTCTCAGCTGTCCAGAGACACAGACAGCATCCAGAAACAGAAAACACAAGCTCCTGAAAAACTGACTCTTGGTGCAGTGTGCAGTTAAAAGAAAAACCCAATTATTGTAGAACGCACCGCATGCATTGCATGGAGGCACATGCGTCCTACACGCGTGTGCGCACACACACACATACACACAAGTTCGATGTCAACGTACCTTTTCCTTTAATTGGTCAAGTTCTGCTGTGGCTACACTGTGCTTCATCTGGAGCTGCACACACAAAGGATGACATTCCAAGGCAAAAAGTTTTGCATATAAACTCATGAACAACTAATGCATGTCCAGTGAAAAACTTTAGTGTTCTCACAGCTTCACATTAAGCTGAAAAAGTGTTTCTCTGTTCCAGCATATCTGTTTTGAGAAGTTAATGGTGCATATTGTGTAGTAAAAACTGTTACCTGCATAATGCTTGAGTGTAAACTAACACCTTCAATAAAAATTTCAATGCCCTTTTCAAACCACAAATAACTCGCCAATATGGCAGGTCGAGGTCTAGACCTCTGCTGTAACGTGAAAACCGCCTTAAAGTGAACAAGGACTTTCTTCTTCTGGCAGTGCATATAAAAGCCTAAAAACATGTTTCAACTAGCCTTTATTATGCACAAGGCAACGCTAGGCCTATTAAAACCTTTAAAAAAGTGAAAGTAATGATAAATACGTCTGACACCTTTCTCCAGCTGCTTAAATTGCGCACAGTGTGAGATATATTAACTCAATAAGCTGAAAAGCACCATTCCTGTAAAAGTCCTGTAAAGTGTGTACTACTGTACTAGAATTGAACAAATAGTTATTGCCATAACAGTACACATTTGTTAAAGTGTTTGGAAGCCCACTTTACAGTCAAACAGCTCCTGTGTGTTATTTCTAGGTTATAGCTGCAGGTCACTGTGTTTCCTAAAGCAGTCTAACTCAGAGTGGATGTTTACATGTATGGCTGTCCTGCCCTCGTTAGGTGTAGTGCCGTTTACCTCTTCATATGCAGCGCTAAGCTGCATGGGTGCCATTTTGGAAGGCGAAAGCGTTTCCTCCTGGCTGGGACTGTACACTTCCGTCTCCTCCGGTGGCCTCGGCCCGCGGAGCTCGGCCCGCGCTCCCGCTTCCTCCCGGTGCTGTTTCTTGACACATTTGGACCAGGACACCATCACACCTACGCACTTCCACGGCTCACTTCCATGTTCAGAGGCAACAGCACGGCGACTCGTGGCTTCCATGAAGAGGCCAAACCCAGCTCTTATCCCATGCCAACCCAAAAGACACAAGGAGTGCGTCTGTGTCGTGCTGCACCCGGGTGATCGTGTTCAGGGAGAACAGGCATGGCTGTGTAACACGATTTTACTTCACCATGTCTTTTGCATATGTCCCACAGTATGTAAATACCCAAGCATCCGCCCATACAGCCCCTTTCACTTACAACATCAGCGCTAAATATATTTCAGGCAGCCATGCCATGTCAGAGCACCTTTATGCAAAGGAAAAGTCTGTGTTTTTTTCATATTGTAAGTCCTACCTACTGCCCCTAGCTCCTGCTAACACCTTCCAACAAGCAAATATTGAGCAAACTACGTGAACACTGAACACACAGGTTAGTGCCCTCCTCCTCGCAAATGGAGCACACTGCCAGGGAAACCAGTGCCAGTTTGGGGCCCACCAGATGGTGCCATGTAGGACGGCATGTGGCACAAGACAGGGCCGCTGCTCCGCTTCAGAAGCCGTGGGGGACTTACCTCCAGGGGTTCCTCAGCACCCTGCTGCCTCCTCTCCAGCTCCAGGGTTTCGCTGATCAGTCGGGCCACCTCGCTTTGCATGCCTGGCTTCTCCCGGCCAATCAGAAAGCTGCATGTGGCCAGAAGAGCAGCAGTGGAGTGTGGTCAGTACACAGCGTGCTTGGCAGAAGTGCTTTCTGTAACTCTATAGCTGGTCAGGTTACATTTTTTTATCTGCTCTCCTCATCCCATGCCCTAGAAATCTGAAAGGGTTCTGCTCCTGAAAGAGCACTGCTCTCATTATGTATCAGTGTGTGATGAACTACAGAGCAGAGATGAATACTGTGTGTAACTGTAGATGGCACATTTGACTAAGTAAACCATTAACACAGCGAGAACACCTCTGTGGGTACTATACTCTTTTTGACGTAGTCGCTCCAGAAAAACGAAGGCAAAGTCAAACCTTCCAGTTTCAGTCATAGTACGGACACAAACTGGACAACCGCTCTTCATAGTGAGTACAAATCTAATTAACTGTGTCTGTACTGCTCCATTCTACGGTTTACTATGCTGTTATTCACAGCATGAGGAAATAACTGACAGCACACCTAGGGGAACTGGTCTACTCACCTGACTCTGCCTTTAGTATTTTTCAGCACAGTGGCAGCAAACATCTGTGCAACTCCAACTAAACTGACCCCGTCCACCTCAACAATCTGGTCATTCACTTGAACTCTGTAGGACAGAAGGCAGCACATCTTACAGAAAAAAGAAGTAACAGAGTAACGTTCCACCTCACACATCTTACTTCAGTTTTCTACTGCAGCTATTAACATTAATGAGTCACTAAGAATAAGGAAGACGAAGTAAAGTCAAGTCCATAGCCTAAAAAGATAGATTTTCAAAGAAGCAATGTGTAATGTTCTAAAGTAGTTCCATTCTGAGCCTATAAACACAACCGTTTGTACATACTGTCTTATGACCTCAGGGGTCACACACAACTAAAGGCATCAGACAAGATGAAAAAAGTAGGAAAATGTAAGATAAACGCTTAGGTTTAACTCATTATAACGTAACACAAAAGTGATGTGCTTTTATAAAGCAGGATGGGTTTGTCCAAAGACGGGAACCTCGTACCGTCCATCTCTGTGAGCTGCTCCCCCTTCTGTTATGGTCTTCACAAAAATTCCCAGCTTCTCCAGGCCCTGGTCAGCCCCCACGCCCATTCCAATGATACTTATTCCCAATCCGTCATCTCCTGCTTGTAAGGAAAACAAGGACATCAGCAGAAAGGAAAAGGTGACAATGTAATGGAGAGGACCGCTGTAGGGGGACCCACCCTTCTCCATGTCTACTGGGAACACGTCCATCTTCTCCACCCGCTTTTCCAGCTCGTACTCTGCTGACGCTGCCACGGGATCCACCTCGTCGTTACGCCGATCGTATTCCATGTTGGAATAAGTGCTGAACACCTTTAGCACAGGATGAGTAGTGGAACCACAGGAGTAATTGGTGAGAGGGTACACCTTCATTCATTCAGCTAGGCCAGGGGTCTGCAACCATCACTATCAAAAGAGCCCAAAAGGGCCATTTTTGGCCCCTCTTCCATTACAGGGAATGCAGAGGGGTGGAAAAGCTGCATGCGGCGGGTTGCCGACCCCTGAGCTATTCCATCACCCTACTCTGGCCATAACATCACCTACACTGAACGCTCTCATTCATACACTGACTACTTAATTCATTGTATTGTAACAATTACTGATAATTGTCATATTAATTGAATTAAAAGTATCCCATACAATTACAAGTAAACACTCCAGTTGTTCATAAAATTTATTCTACCTGACAATCTATTTCTAATTCAGCTCCTCCATGTAAAGACTGTCATATAATAATATCCACATTACTACTTCTGATTGCACAGTAGAACATTATCAATGTCTTTACCAACTGTTCATGAGTTTGACATCACTACATCTGTGTCAATGGACAGCAGCGCAAACTCAAGACCCCAATCAAGTTCATGTGAACCTGCAAAAAAGCCTTTTCCCTTTGAGTCAGGGCCAAATGCAATGGTGCCATGTGCCTTCACGAAGGTTTACAGGAAGGATCAGTGGTCTGGAGTGACATGTTTTCATTCCACAAAGATCTGAAGATAACACAAACACTTGCTGTCATGTCAACACACACAGTCACCACACTCTTCTCCAACATATGACTCAACTCCTCGCATACAATCAACCTCTAACATCTCAGGATCTGACAAGCCAAGCTCATTACCTTCTCAGAGAAGGGAGGTACCCTCACAAACACATGCACACTAGGCATGATGTTCCCTAGGTGACTGTCCAACCCGTGGAATGTTTTTTGGGACAGCCAGCATGCAATGACTTTCCCGTGAAATCATGATCCTGTTAAAACTAAGGCCTTCTCACATGCTAAAACTAGGGATGTACGTTTAAGAGAAATGAATGCATCCTTATTACTCACAGAGGCAGTGAGCGGGCATTAAGGTTATAAGATTGGTTTGGAAGCTTGGAAGCAGGAATGACATAATGTTGTAAACATTTCAGGGCCGTGCAGATCCTTCAGCATGTCCAAACTCGAGGCACCAGGCAACATGTTAAAGCTCCTCTCTTCTTAGTTATATCCTGTTTACCCTACATTTGTTTCACTGGTTTTCTTCTACATTTTTCCAGCGTTGAGCAGCAAGGCTTACCGAACGTCTGTTTACGCAGAGGAAACACTGACTGTGATTTACATGGCTTTGTTTATATAGATTAGTCTGGGTCCGCTTTAGCAAATCATTACCTGACAACCAGTTATGACCTCAATGGCTGGCTGTACAAATTTATTGCCATTTCAGAAATATTTAGACCTTGCATTACTCCAGAAGTGCAATTTACATGGTGTTATTTCCCACACTGTAAGGTTTTCCTGAATGCCACAAAGGTGCATATTTCCTAAAGATTAATGAATTAAAAATCCACACCACATAAACCTGTTATGAGCCAAGCTCTGTGGCTCTAGGACTGAACAGAAAAAGCTGTACAGCGTGGTTGGTCAGAGCCCTGTGAAGGGGGCTCCATCTCAGCTGCTTTCTTCACGCTTTCTGCCAGGCATTCCTGTTGCCATGGAACAGTGCAGCCAGCTCGAACAATGCACTTTTCTTTTGCTGCAACTCAATAGTCCTGGAAATATCTCAGATGAGGAAGAAAAATTGGCGATGTCTCGCACCCATGAGGAGGACCGTGTGGCGTGCTCAGATGAGGAAGACTATTCCCGATACACCGGGTGTTGTGCATGAAGGCCCAGCAGACAGCTCTCCTGCTGAACATACGCCTGGGTTTTCAGGTCACGACATGTCATTAGAGCAACCCCTCTAGACAAATTGGACCGAACATGCTGGTTGAAATCTGTTAAGCCCATTTCATTTACAAGCTAATCTTTTTGTACATTCAGAGCACTTGGCTGCACACAAAACACAAGGGTGGAAAACGATCACTACATCACATAAACAGTGACCCAGAGCGAGTACAGCAAAGGAAGGTCTGGGGGGACAGTCCCCATACCACACACTGAAACACATGCACATCATTTAGGTCATAATATGCTGCAGCCTTAACACTGACATTAACATCTATATGCTCTGAGCAAACTGTTTTAAAATTCTGTCTTCCAGATTACATGTGAAGTTAATTCCATACCACACACAATCATCACACTTCCCATATGGCCTTTGTCTAAAGTTCCTGACAGCACTGGGCAAAAGGACTTCTGAAACCATGTTCACACACATGAACAGCCATGTGCTCAGACCTGAGTCATTTCCTCCACAATAAGCAGGGATTTCCTCCACTCCAGGAAAGCACAAGTACCATATGAAGCTGTACAGTGGCCACAAACAAGGGACAGGGGTCATTAATAATGCCCTGACAACCATCCACAAGCACAGAGTGTGCACCTCTGCACACAAGGAAGTGCTGGTACAGATTACGCACACAGCAAGAAGGAGGACGTGTGCTAAATGGGCCCAGCCAAAGCAGAACCAGCCTAGCCCAATCACTAGGACTTAAGGGTCAGAGGGGGCACAAACTGCAGCTGGGGCAGCGTCTAATCACATCATCATTTAAACTGGGCAGGTTTACCTTCAGGAAGCCCGTCCCACACTGACTCTTTGGATACTAACATGCGATTCCTAGTACTTCCAAAGCATCTAGCAGAAAGAGTCCAGCTATGGCCCTAAGCATCTGCCAAGTATTACTGGGAATTATGCAGCAGTTCAACATAACTGACTTCATTCAGTCATGGTGTGGAGACACTAAGTCGGATGGGGCATCTCACCTGGTCACAGCATGAGCATCTCCAACAGACCAGACCTATCACACGCACGGCAGCAGTTACAGAAGGACCAAGGACCAATAGACCCTTTTGTTAATACATTCTGTACTAAGAATAGCAATCAATTAGGTGGTTAAAATTACTATACACTGTACATATATGTATCCTGTATTTGTACTGTACTGGGTACTTTCAACAAACAGACACTTTTTGGACAGCTAATCCACTCATTTCAAATTGCAAAAAAATGTCAACACAAATGTTTATAAAAATGAGTGATGAAAAACAGTCCCCAGCTTTATTTCTCCATTTTGCAGTGAGGCCACATTCTTTAGCATATCTGGTATACCGATTCTGTGCTATATTGCATCAATAAGTGTCAGTAAATGCTTATCATATAATACTGTCAGCCATGTCATATAAACGTGTCACAGGATCAGGACTCTTCTGTAGCATGTTTCTGCATGTTGTGTTGGACCACTAAATAAAACACAGAGGCCAGTACCGCACACCATTACTACAAAGCAATACAGATGAATCTGAAAATACAGGCAATTCAAATTACTATCAAAAATGAAGAGGACAGCAACTAGGGGTGGGGTTTCAGGGCTTTGCCAGTTTGTGCCAGTTACTCCTCATTGAAGTTCATGGTTACTGGACTGCTGACCTCTTTACTTTTGATATTACTTCAGTTGTATGGCTTCAGCACCCTTGCCAATTTAACTTTTAGACTGAGTGTGTGTTTACATATGCCATTCAAATTACTGACACAAAGCACACAGATAGATCACTAAAATTTATATTTAACGCCAGCCTTTCATACTCCGTTTGTTCTGCTCTCACAAAGGTCAGAGAGTGGGCGGGTACTGGGCAAGGAGGCCGTTTCAGAACCGTAGGCACACCCACCTGTTCACACCTCTCCCCGACAAACCCAACACACTTCACGCTGAGATTCAAGGCGAAGACACAGAGCTCCACAGGGGCATGGGGCCAGTTTACAGCATTATCTCTATCGTAATTATTCATGCCTTCAAAAGGTTTTATGAGCTAAAAACTGGCACACACTACATGTGCAACAGTTTGATTACACAGAGACTGATTCAGACAGACTTCTAAGACTTTTAATCTTTCCATTGCATGTTATTAGATTAGAGTACAGACATCACCATGGAGATTCCTGTACTGCCAGGAAGAACTGAGTATTTATCACATTTTAGCAACATCATTCACAAAGCCTGACCTTCTAAAGGATGAGCGAGAGCCTGTGGCTGTAAGTGCAAACACACTTTCAGAGCTAAAGATGATTTACCTCAGATTAAGACACACCTAAGAAATCAACACCGTTTTCTGGACTGCATGTTTGGTTTAACTCCTTTACTGCTTTTGGACAGCGTTTGCACATTCTTCTCATGTTAACTAGTGAGCCATGTTTTCGTAAGAGTTCCTACACGTTTAGGAATTTATCTCTCTCTCTGTCTCTCTCTCACTCTAAACAATATTTGTACACTGAGCATGTCTGAAGATGTGCTTTTCCATCCTCTGTGGCTTTCAATACTCGAGATTGTGTCATTATGTAACCATGGCAATGAGCCTGCAAATCTCTCATGCACGTTATCACCTGGGACAGAAGGACAGAAGCAACCCCAACTCCATGTGGTGCAACATCTAATACGCAATTACATGCCAAAGGGCTTTAACACTTTCTCCACTCAACAGGCCTGAGATTGTTCGAATGTGTCCATTTACTTACACCAAGCTAAAGGAGGTTGGGGTGCACACAGTAGTATAAAGGGTGGTGTTGTCCTTGTCCAGCAAGGTTGTGGGTTCCAGTGCAGCGCCCTGCTTTCCCTGTGGTCTTTATACATTTCTGCCCACAGTGACACCCCAGGTACTGAAGCCTTCCAAAGCCGTGATCATAACAGAAATACAAACGGATCGCAGACACAAAGTGAGCAACAGCACTTCAACCAGTTCCTTCAAGCCCTTAGCACTCTGTAGAGCTGCAGGCGTCCAGAGACAGATCTATAATGTAGAGTACATGTGTCTCTGCACGTTCAAAACAGCATTTTAAAAGAGCCACTACAGAGCACCACTGCTGAAACAGAAGCTGCCATATCAAAGTCATTTATTATTCACCATCCCCCTTCCCCACAGGGACAAATGCGTTTTTCTGTTTCTCGACTCCTGGAGTGTAGTGTAGAGCTGTGTAGAGCTTTTCGTGATGTAATGCTTGTACCTGATTATTTAATCAGTGGTTAACTGCCTTTTTAGCACCAGTGGCAGAGCAATACATAACCCAAAAAGCCTAGAACTCTGAATTCAAAGAAAGTCAAAGGGTTAAAAATGCACTTTATGATGTTACATAATGTTCACAGAGAAGACACTCTTAGTAAACATTTCTTGAAAATAACCAACATTGAAACACGGTGTGGGGAGAGGATCAACATTATTACACCCTCTTGTTCTGGTTTTTATTCACACGCCGATTGAATTTGAGCCGTCTCAACCCACGCGTACTGCGTGGAAATAGATTTGTAAGCCCATAAAGTCAAAGCTGCCTCTGATCAAACGACTCCAGTGTAAAATCTCCAGTTTCACGGAGGTCCGGTCCTGCCTGGAGTCTACCATGTGACTCACAGAACAATGCACGTCTTCTCAGATGGCTGGCCAGCGGCACCTTATACGAGGTGGTGGTGATGGTGAGAGTGGTCGGGGCACGGATCTGTACGCATGGCTGGGTGTGCTACCGTGACACCTCTTAGACCAGCAAGCCACGTGAGCCGGTCCACATTTTCGCCCAGGCAGCAGTAATGCACAATTTAGCCTTCGTTAGAGGTGTCCTTTTCTGTACTGGAGCAGGACGTCTACAGGTGTTCTTCCCTATGATTAGTGGTGCAATGGACTTCTGGAAATGTAACTTGCAGTGGAACTGTCTACATGCGAGCAGTGATACCACACATCACAAGTTCACCCTTCACTGTGTGCGCCAGCAGCTAACAGACAACAGACCAATCCCTGACACACCTAAAACCACTCCTGCAAAAAAAAGCTCTGGTAGCATTCTGAAATTTGTATAATCATTTATAAAGCTGCACCTACAGTATATTACCTTTGTAAAGAAACTCCAACAGTGGATGTTCAAGTACCCTATAAAATGATTAACCATGTCAGAACTTGTTGACTAGACAATGTTCTATTACATTTTTTAGATATGCTTTATGAGTAAAGTGTGTTAGCTTAGAGTACAGTCTTCCTTCACCATTACGTCATCAGTATCAAGGGCCTGGTTGACAATTAACATTTTATTTCCTTGAAACAAACCCAGTCTAATTCTCACTGTGCAACATAAACCAAAACCTCTCATCCACTCCCAAAGACAGAGTATCGGTCAGGAAAGGCTCAGTCAATACGACGAGCCTCAAGCCAAGGCAGGAACAGAATGTTTACACTAACCCCACCATACATCATCTGCTCATGCCGGATCAGGTGTGGTGCAGCGTGTCACTTTTTTTTTACTGGAAAGGTTCTTGGGCGTATCAGATCTTGTAACAGCCTCCATCACAGATTACACAACAACGCTGATGTGTATGGGATGTAAGATGTAAGGAACCCCTGCAGTACAAATGTATAACATCCATGTCTAAGCTCAGACTAACCTTCAGGTGCTACTGCTGGTTTGGTTAATGCGCGCAACGCAAAATCAAATGGCTAAGTACAATCGAGCACACACCAGGACCACAGAGTAAGGTAAGCCTTTCACCAGACAAGAGCCAGGCCGGTCAGAACCGTCCACATTCAAAACCTTGTGTTCTTCTTGTGTTTTCCAGGTTGCCCTGTTCAGCTGCTCCTGCAGCAATTTTCAGTATTTGGAAGGGTTAAGAGCAAACAAGTTTTGGGATGACTGACCATAATCGCCATTTTGAGGTCACATTAAACAGAACACGTTGCTAACACGGTATACAATGACCCATTGCAATTTCGCCATAACTGCAACGAAGCCTGGATCACTTACAGTGTTTCCCAATATTTTGAACTCGTGCACCTACATATGTATATTCACAGCGTTAGCTCAGAATAGCAACATCACAGAGTCTTTCCAGCAGCATGTCATGTGTTCAACAAATCTATAATAGTGATCACATCTGAACACCAAACAGCACAGGCAGTGCCAACTCAAAAAAGATCATCTGAAAACCAAACATGGTAATGTTCAATATTGCAAAGACAATGTTATCCAATAATAACAAGGGACAGGTGGTTTAGGCCACCTTGTTAAAAGCATAAATTAAATGCATTGTCCTTTTCTTATTATTAATGCACGTTTTCCTTAAATAATTTCCTTAATAAAACTCATTTTCAACTGTCGTCCTTTCTCAACACACAACGTGCGCCTATCATACTGAACCCAATTACCACAAGTGTTTATTCGAATAAACGAGTAAAGAAAACTGCTAGTACAGCTACGTCTCTTATGCGTCCACCAACCACTTATGCAACGTAAACATAAAGGACCTGCAAAAAATTAAGTATCCTCATACGTATAACTGTACAAGCTGACTCCACTGTAAAAATAGGAACAAATATGAGGCCTTTAGGTACTTTGAAACAGTAACTTAAGTATTTAACTTTTGGCGCAGTGAAATAAAATAAGTTTGTGTCTGTAAGCCATATTAGCTTATTATGACTAGAAGTGATGGGACACCATAATAAAGACCAGCATCAAACAGGGCCATTTCTGCCATCCTACAATCAAGGCACTTGAAATGTAACCAATATTCTTCTAATTTTAGGTAGGTGATAAAAATGCTCATTAACACACATATACACTTTGCCAACAGCATGCTGCATACCCGGATTGGAGCAGTGGAGAACTTGACCTTCTTGTGCAGACATGGGTCTTCTTCATCTGACAGTCCTGGGATATCCTCATAATCCTCTGTGCACTCTGGGCCAGTGTCCCTGGCATCCACAAAGTCTATGTCCTGAATGCCACAGACCAGGGGAGGTGGCTCATCCCATGGGGTGTATCCCGTCTGCTTCTCCTGCTCCCTCTCCTCTCCAGGCTTCACTTCTGCCCTCAAATCCTTTGCTTGGCTCTCCAGCCCCGTGTCCTTTCTTAATCTTTCCATTTCATCACAAACACTACTTACACATTCTTCCTTTTGGACAACCTGCCTGACCGCTCTTTCATTGCCCTCCTCTGCTTCTGAGAACTGATCTGCAGGACAGTTGCCATGACCTTCATTAAATGTTTTCTCCTCCACGTTTTTGGAGGTGTTGTCTCTCGGCTCCTCAGATGTATTATCCCCAATGTAGTCATCATCGTTCTCCTCACTCTCAGATGACTCATTCTGGACCACCACCAGCTCAGCCCGAACCATGCCCGCCCCATTTGACTCCACAGAATGTTTCACGTCAACTGGTTTCTCCTTTGTGGGGTTCTGCACCACGATCTTGTCCCCCCTTTCAGCACACAGAATGTCAGTCTGATGTGCATCGGAACAGCTGCCAGGACCAGGCATGCATTGCTTTTCATCCCTTGGGGTTGGACTGCAGGGTTTATGTACAGTAGATACAAGCGTGTCATCAATATTGGAGTGGGAAACTGGGGACAAGGCCTGGAGTGAGGCAGTGGTAACAAGGGAACTGAACTCTGGTGAACCAGTGGCAACTGGAGAAGTGGGCTTGGGGGAGTCAACCACCACTGGGGAGGTGGCTTTGGGGGAGTCAACCGCCACTGGGGAGGTGGCTTTGGGGGAGTCAACCGCCACTGGGGAGGTGGCTTTGGGGGAGTCAACCATCACTGGGGAGGTGACTTTGGGGGAAGAAGGAGTAACTGGAAAAATCAGTAGTGACTCCTCAGTTGGGCTATGCAATTCAGGAAAGGTCCCTGTTCGTTTTGCTGCTTCACCATTACCATCCACTATGAAGCCCTCCAACCTTCTGGATATGGGTCCAGCATTTAGGGGTGAGAAGGATATGTGATGTCCCTTTTCCTTGCTGTCACCATTCTCCTGCAGCTCGCTTCCAGCTGGTGACACAGGGCTTTGGATTATTTTGGAAGAGCTGCTGGTACTCTCCTTGTTCACAGTCCATTTCTTGACATTTTTCTCCTCATCTGCAGTGCTAACAAAAGACACCCATCCAGTTGCTCTGCTAGAGGCGTATCCTCGGGCTGACGGCTGATCCTTCACTCCTAACTCAAAGAGCTTTCTGGTAACAGAGAACTTCTCTGCCAGTGCAGCCTTGTCAATTTCCACACAGTCCACCTTTTGGCAGCTGTGGTCCCCTGTAGAATCCGGGTCAGCGCCAGCACCACACTGA
This sequence comes from Chitala chitala, assembly GCA_025773905.1. Lineage (NCBI taxonomy): Eukaryota > Metazoa > Chordata > Actinopteri > Osteoglossiformes > Notopteridae > Chitala > Chitala chitala. The sequence continues at coordinate 23,647 of JABJVR010036099.1, forward strand.
TGCCTTGGTACTGTAGCCCTTGATACATCGGTCTTCAAAACTATTCGTACATCTGGCTCGTCTTGATACTGACCATCCATCTGCAGGAAAATGTTTTTAATCTTATTCACTCTGTTGCCAAACTGTCTCCCCCTTGCGTCCTCCCGGTTGTCACTGGAACCATTCGCGCACAGCTTGTTAACGTTATCGGCTTTAGCTCCGTCAAAAGAACATTTAATGGAGTGGAAGTCTGACCTGTAGGCATTCCTGTGAGGAGACACACTCCTCAGGGTCCTGTCGCCTTTACTCTCGGTCTTGATCATTTTCAAATGTTTAAAGCACAATTATGAGTAGACGGACTGCAGGTGAAAATGTTATATTCAAAGCTTTATTCCTTGTTCGTTATCAGATGCGCTGTATCTTCAGGTATTGTTCCGTGAATTCAAGGAGGTTCTCTGAACATCGTACTTCAGATAAAACAAATGGCCATCACCTAAAAGACATCATATAGCGATTACTTCTCAAACTATAATGTAAACTAGGGTACTATGACAAGTAGCATAACTACTGTTTTTCATGTAGCCATAACCACATTTCAAACTTCTATACTCCTCGAACATTTTATTGTATTTAAACTGACAGGTTCATGCAATCGATGCATTTTATACCTCTAGCTGTAAGGTTATACAATTTAACAAGTTGCATGAAGTCCACACGTAGTTACCGCCAACCTTTAGAACAAGATGTAACGCTTGTACGTTCTTCGTATTTACCTATATTTTCCATAACGTTATCGCTCTTATTTCTCGGTTTACACAGAACAAATTTCGTAGGAATTAATGTACACAATAAACATGTTGTCAAATCAAACAATTTAGTATGCCGATAAAAAAAGAAAAACAAAAACTTATTCAGAACTAATAAAATATGCATCGCTCCATGTCTCCGTATGCACAGGCACGTTGGTAGCTCTTGGGTGAACTTACATTCTCAGACTTGCGTCTCCGCTCCCAGCACCATTCCCCTCCGCAGCCTTTCCTCTCTCCTCCGCTTTCTAAACGCTGACCTGTCGCTCAGCCGCGTGCCCGCGCGATCTTGTCCGAGCTGTGAGCGCGCGCTGAGGCACGTTGCAGGAGACTCGGGACCCGAGCTATCTGTAACCCCTCTGCTGTTTACATGGATGCATGCACACGTACAAGCGAAGGAATGGGAATAGCGTGGGAAAGAATCTTATTTCGAGAGGACACTCCCACTAGTCGCAAAACTTAAGATTCTAGCTTTAAAAGGCTAAGGGAGCAAGGTCTAGAAATAAAGTGGCTACATAAATTTTCTTGTTATCTGGTCACTCGCTTCTTAGGCTGAATGGAAATATAGTTTGTACTGTATTGCCGGAGTTATTTCACTAGATGGAACTGTGTACCAAAATCATTCACGTTATGAGTGAGTAAAAACCTACCCTGAAGTTAAAAAGTTATCCATTCCATAAACTGAAAAACCTAACTGTAACTATTATAACCCTGAATTGAAATGCTATGCTTCTTACTTCAGGAATATTTACAGTGAGATTATACTCATCATTAGATTATGTTCAATCCCAAAATCCATAATTTAAAACATTGCATATGCATTTAGTTTGCATGAAAGATGTCATGAAAACCAGATGCCAAAAACATGTTATTATGGAACTCTCTCATAGATGTAATTTCTGACAAAAGGTGTGGCTTACCTGAAACCTGAGCTCTTGTTCTGGAACCCAAACAGGTAAATACGGAGCAGTGCACAGAGTAAATGTCATGCTCAGGTGCCAACTGTAGCAAACGAGCAGAGTCGAGTGTGGGGGGGGGGGGGACTGTCTGACGCCCTCGAATTCTACTGTCGTCTATCCTGGACTGGATGTAGAGGTGTTTCCCGTGTGGCCTGGGACCTACATTTCAAAAATACCACCCAATGAAAGCGGAAGCGGAAAGACAGAAGCAGGACAGGAGGAGGGGACAGATATTTCAGCGCTTTGAGGCACGCTGTTGCGAAAGGCACTATATAAAAATAAATTGAATTGAATATTTCACAGGTCATTCTGTATGCTTACTTGTCAGGGTAAGGATGGGTTACCAGAGGATGCCAGTTTGGCCACACGCTCTCAGAAGTATGAGCATGTTTTTATGGTAGTCTTACTATAAAGTGTTAATACCTGGGTTTGGCTCTTGCCACTGGATTGTGTTCTTTTGGCATGCATTGCTCTGAGTCAAACTACATCTGAAAACAGGAATTATGTTTTCTTTTCCCAACAACATCCACAGTCCCATTCTGTATTACACCAATCCCTGTAAACAACTGACACAGTATGCTGTCCAATACTTATTTGAAAACATGAAAATTTTCTTTAAAATTCTCACTGATTAGAGCATTCATTAATGATGCACTGGACATTTGTTATACAATTATGCAAGTAACTGTAATTGTATGCACACATCTTCAGTTGCAAAATTATACAATCGAATAAATAAATAATTGGGTAACTTTACTGAATATAGCATTTAATTGTTTTGCTTTCCAGTAATATTCCATTACTGTATATACTGTAAATCACACTGATGTTTTGCTTCTCATGAGGTCAGCGACCCATTATTCACACATTCACACTTGAGCAGACTATAATAGGCAAGAAAAATATTTTTGCAGCTGAAAAGAAACAGCCACATTGTTAAATCTTCTTGTGACCAGCTGTTAGCATCTTTGGGACTGATCCTTGAATACTTGAAAAAACAAAAGCTGACTTATAAACCTCAGCCTCCCTTTCCCTTAGCTAAGTCTGCTTGGCAGGTTGAAAGCAGACAGGTGGTGCTGTATGTCTCCCCCTCTTTCAGGGTCTTGCTGTCTTCTCAGCTGCTGCAAGTGGAATAAGATGTTAACTTTATACAAGTTTAATGTACCAGTTTATGTCATAATTGTGTCTTATAAATGTTAATAGAGGCACACTTTAGGACTGCAGGTTTCAATGAGATTCTGAATTCACAATTTTTTGCAAATTTCTTACACCATCAGAGTTTCATATTACTAATGTAACATGAAGGTGGAACTGAGGGGTTCTTGCAAATCAACTCACTAACAGCCCTCGTTCAACTGAATTTCATCCACATCCTGCTGTCATAAAACTGGGTATCAGGTGGGCCAATATTTTCAGCCCACCTTTCGACAATTTTTTTGAATGCTGACGGATATTAACAGTTACAAAACTGTGGGTTTTGGTGTTCTGTTTGGTGTTCTGTTATATTGTTTTTATTCTTAGACCCAGTGCAATGTTACAATGTATAATATTAGCGACCTTAGATTAGAAAAGAGTTAGACACATGCATAACAGGCAACACAGATTAACAAAGCAAATGAGCATATTTTGCTTTCTGCCTTCCATCATCTAAAGGAAATTTGCCAAAAAGCCCTAGGAAAAGCATTATTTGTTTTCTTTTTGGGTACTGAAAATACACAATGGCCACCCATAAATGTGTACAATTGTGTATAATAAACAGGTCTGGGCTTGATTGTGTTCTTGTTCATGGTGACGGATGAATGCGTTTACTGGCACAACCGTGCTGTGTAATCTTTTGGCTCCCACTAATCAGCACCGTGTAGACACCCAGGCGACCAAATCTCAATACAGGGCATTGTGATACTCACGGTTTCTATGACAACCCTAAACTGAAAGTATCTGTTTTATTTTTTTCCACTCCTTTTAACGATGGTATCCTCACAGCTAGGGCAAACGGGACAGGTCAGAGTTGGCAATTCATTTACAACACGATACATAATAGAATCCAGAACTTTAGGTTGTGTACTATTTTAGGGTTTAACACACATTAATGTTATTGGCTCAGATCAGCGATAATGAGGGCGCATGCAAATTCAAGGGAGTCTAGTTTATTTTTTTGCTGGATCAGTTGTGCCAGCTCTTGTTTCTGTTCTGTATTAGGCTGCAGTACATGACACTGAGCGGTAGGCCAGCAATAGTACATTAGCTACTGAGGTACATCTAGATTCTGAAAGTGTCTCCACTGCCTGTCTCCATTTTCAGCAGGAGAATGTATAAATCACTAATGAGAACCTCTGCATGCACAGTGCATCTGAGTACTGAGTATTCCACAAGAGGTATGAGTACTCCTATTTTCTTATATTTATATAAAAAAATGAAAAATATGCAAACTACAAATGGGTCTTATTCAAATATATATTTAAAATATTTTTATGACATATGTACAACACTATGTGTAACACCTGCGTGCTCAGAACACTGTAGAAAAAGCTCATTTTTTACTCATTCAAATTCCAGATGTCAGATGTTTTCAATATATCAAATGCAAGTAGGCAGGTATTGCCATTAATATTAATTTTCTGTGCTGCTACTGTGAATGTGTTATAACCTGAGTGTTTCCTACAGGGGTCACTGAGTGCATTGCTTAAAGATGAACGTGTCATATATTCAAAGGGGGTGCAAATATAGTCACTTTAAGTACACACTTCTTTTGTCTGCTTTCACAGTAGCACAATGTTAGAAATAAAATCAGTAGGAATCTTCTATTATACTGTCTATTAAAATGTAATCATTTCTAGCTTAATATATAAAAATATTTATTTTTTATTCAAATTTAAATAGTCCATATAGTTTTTTGCAGTCATTTACATTTAAGGTTTTGTAAACATAAAAACACACTTACTGCCTTACCAGTGTTTAACAATAATTTTCTCATCTCTTTCCAAATGAAAAAGTAATCATAATAATTTATTTACTGTAGTGAAAATAATTCAGTACGTAAATGAAGACAACAAAATGTTTAAACCCTACACTTGACTGAAGTTTCTTTGTTGACCTCTTTCTAGCATTTTGCAGTAGTTGATAACTACAAACATTGACTCACCTACACACACACTGAGATGCGTTGTGTAACTGTCCTGTGTTTTTTTCCTGTTAAACACCTAAATAAAGGAGGGTCTGCTCAGTGTGGAAATGGAGGTAAACTTATCATCACTCATATCTGGTTTTTAATGAAAATTTATTTTGGTCGAAGCTTTAATGAGCATATTACTCTTTTAATATGTTATTGTACCTGACACTTCACAGTAAAATTGCACTTCAAAACAGTTTTGTAAAGATTTTGACTAAATTATGCCTCTGCACTAGTGCATCACAGTAGAGACTTCAGAGCATATAATACTTGTGCAGCAGACCACAAGTAGATCCTTCAGTATAGAGAATACTTGTGCAGCAGACCACAAGTAGATCCTTCAGTATAGAGAATACTTGTGCAGCAGACCACAATTAGATCCTTCAATGTAGGGAACAGTTCTGCAGCAGACTATGACCTGATCCTTCAAAAAGTTATCTGCATTTTTATATATTCAATTCCATTCCATTAATTTTTATATAGTGCCTTTCAAAGCACTTTATAAGAAGACATTAGATATTACAGAATTAACTGCAGGTGGAAGGTTGACAATAAAGCCAGACAACAATGGAGGAGAGGAACCAAAAACTCCACAGTCTGGAGAAAATATACTTCTGGGGACCCAAGTACGACTGGCTGCCCAGCCGCTCCTCGGCACGCTAACATAACAGAGTACACAGTTAATAATGGAGACCATGAATGTAATTAGCACTACAGAGTTCTTCTGTGCTCTAGGTGTAGGAGTCTCACAGGCTCACGGCATCCCATGGGTGAAGACTCCATCCGGGGGGGGGGGATTTGGAGTACTGGGTAACTCCAACAATTCATCCCGATCATCACATATTGAGAGGCTGGTTGACCTGTTCACCTACTGTTAAGGGTAACAACACAAGATTTCTCCAGGCCACACTTCAAGCGCCAGTGAAAAAACATTCCCTAGTTTGGCTGTTCAGGGTGTTTATACTGTTTTTGATGGCCTACCTTCATAACAACTTTCTGCTTTATAAATAAAAGCAAGACTAACCCACAGTTAACACAAATGTTTTATTGTTTCCTGTTATTGCTTACATTTAATGCATACATTGAATATAAGTACTTATTGTTCCTATTTTATATTAACTTTGCCTATGCACAGTCCTGGTGTTTGGCAACTAAGCATTTCATAATATATTGTACAGCACAGAGTACAGCTGTATGTGAAAATGTTTTATTTAATTTGATACTTGGTACCTAAAATTCACCAACCTGTGTTGGAGACTACAGGTCCTCGTCGACTTACGACCGCGATCGGTTTCGACCGACCAGTCGTAGCTCGATCTGGTGGTAAGTCGGGCTATGCAAAAAATACCGTGTATACCTTACACTGTGTACAGTAACGATCACTGATGTCGTCAGCTGGGGCTGCGTTTGTCAGGTGTTAGTCAAACACTGTTAACTAAAGTACATTCAGTTTAATAATGCAAAATAATTGCAAAAACACTCAATACTATAATACAATTGGTTTAATAATTGCGGCTGGGGCAGCGTTTCGGGTTGTCTATTTTTTATTAACAAGGTGAGCTTTGTCTGAACTGTTTCTTTCTTTCTTCTTACATTTCGCGCGATACGGACGAAACGCATCGCGTACCATCCGTTCAGTCCTTGCAAATCGTTCAATGTTTGGGTCCATTCCTTCAAAATGTGCAAGAACTCTATTCAGTACAGCTAAACCGTCTGACAATCCCTTAGTTGTGAACACAGAAAACGAACACAGACTAAGCGCACCGTACCGAGTCTGAGCTTACACTGAACTTTGGACACGGAACTGCTAATGCTGCCGGGAGCTGGGCGAAACGGTCTTATGCTCGTACGCCCAGCTGGGCAACGCCCACCGGACATACCAGTCACAGTTGTGGTCGTAAAGTCGAACAGTGGTCAGCCTCATAGGTCGTAAGTCGACGACGACCTGTATAATAATGTGACTGCATCTGTTATTCCATATTTGTCTTCAAGTGTTTCAAGTCACAGAGCAAAGCCAGCCAAATTGAAACTTCTGTTACATAAAAATATACTTAAGGAGAAAAAGAGATATTCAAAAGTTGCCCCTTTATATTTCACTTGTTGCCCCACTTATCAAACCTATAAATGCAGCCAAACATATCCTAAAATTTGACAGTCTTTCACTGTGTTAATAAGACCTTATTTTGTAGAGCTGCTTTAATTCAAACACCGGTCGGCTTTCAAGTATGAACTAAAGGCTCTTTTCAGAATCTGCAACACCATCTCTATTTGGTTCAAGTGAGGATTTCGTTTAGTCCTTTCCTAAATTTTCATTTATGGTTGTTTTCATTTATTCGGATGTAAAAGTCCTGTTCTCCATTTGGACATTTTAGTTCTCATTGCTGTATGGTTTAGTCCCAGAGCTTTAGAAACTTGTTTATAAATCTTTCCAGATTGAAATATTTCAGCAATTGTTTTTCTTTTTTTTTTCCGCCTTTTCTGGAATCTCCTTTGACTGTGACATAGTGCTACACTTCAATTCAATTCAATTTATTTTTATATAGCGCCTTTTACAACAATGTGCCTCAAAGCGCTTTACAGAAGAAATTACAGATGTTAAAGAACAAGCAGTAGGAATAAATACAAATAAAGCCAGACAACAGCAGAGGAGAGGAACTAAAAATTCCACAGTGTGGAGAAAAAAAAACCTCTTGGGGCCCAAGGTTGACTGGCAGCCCAGCCCCTCCTAGGCATGTTAACATTACAGAATAAATAGGTACTTATTGAGACAATGAATGTAGGTAGCACTATGAATGTAAATAACACAATACATTCATCTTTTGCCCCAGGTGTTGAAGTAACTTTCAATAGGCTTGTGGTGCCCCTCAGGTGAAGCTTCATCCTTGGGGGTACACTAGGAGTCAGCAGCTCTAACAAGGCACCCCACTCAGATGGTGCCCAGGCCGGCACCGGGTACACACATGCACAATGAGAGATTTTAGAGAGGGGTTAGTAAATAATACGAACACTAGCAGCCCCATAGCAAAATATTACAGTTATATTGGCATGTACAGCATACGCCAGCAGCGTTAATTACCGTGAGCCGTGGAAACTGTTGTGGAAAGGCTAAATTTAAAAAGTAGGTCTTCAGTCGGGATTTAAAGACGGCATCCCGTACGTATCCAGGCAGACTATTCCATACACTAGGTTCTCTGTAACTAAAAGCTCTAGCACCAATACTTTTATGTACGTGAGGAACAATAAGAAGGCCAGCATTCTGCGATTGTAGGGAACGATTTGGAGAATAAGTGTTTATCAGCTCTGACAGATATACTGGTGCCTTGCCTTTAACAGCCTTATATGTTAACTAGAGAATTTTGAAATCAGTTCTGTACTTAACAGGGAGCCAGTGGAGTGATGACAGTATAGGACTTATATGGTCATACTTTCTGCTTCTGATAATTGTAACCGCTGCGTTTTGGATGCGCTGCTCAGTGTTCAATGTGTGGTTTGTATTTCCACTTGTACTGAGTACTTCATACTGATGGTATGGGTCAGTGTACAGGATGTTTACGTGATTCAATAGGCTGTGTTCAATTATTAGTTAAATTTCATTAATTGGTTACTAAGGGAACAGTAATACTGTATATACATACTATATACATAAACTTTGTAAATTGTTTGCATGACATATACAAAAGAGTTATTGAGAAGACAGCAGTGTGTTATTTTTGTAGATTGTTTGCTTGATTTCTGAGCACCGTTTGGTCAAGATGTCCGTGTAACTCTGTCAAGCCTGGAACAGATGTGGGTATGAAGGTCATGAGCATAAGCAACTGTCCTGGGTTCCAGTTTCTCTCTCCCTGTGATCGTGAGCTATAAATGAAGCCTCACACAAAGTGGGACATCCTCCTGTCTGTGAAAAGCCCTTGCTTTAGGAGCCCCGCCTTACTGACAAGCTGGGCCGTAGTAGTGCTTAAATTATTGCATTACGTCAGTTGGTCAGCTTCTATACCACTGCATCCTGTTAAGGGTCACAGGGAAGCCTGGAGCCCATTCCAGAACTCGTAGGGCGCAGGGCAGGGGGACACTCCCCAGGGTGGGGTGCCAACCCACCACAGGGCGGGCACACACACACACACACACACACACACACACACACACACTACGGGCAATTTGGAGACACCAATTAACCTAACCCGCATGACTTTGGACTGTGGAAGGAAACCGGAGAACCCGGAGAAAACCCACCAAGCACAGGGACAACATGTAAACTCCACGTACACAGACCCAAGGCAGGAATCAAACCCTAGGCCGATAGTGCTAACTACCACACCACCATGCCACCCATTGCATTGTGTTTTACTTTTTACAATGATGCAGTTTTTTGTACAATGCATGTCATTACTGGTTAAATTTTGATTGTGCTTTAGCCCATTACAATAAATCATTCATTACCTATAGAATAAAGAATGAAATCATACATCCAATTTGTTGTACTTCATTTGTTATAATTCCATTCTCAGCATATATTGTTTTATATTCATTAGTTGTGTGTTGTGGTCACTATTTATTGCTTGATAAAGTGAACAGTCAAAACATCTGAGTGCATTAAAATACACTCGCCGGCCACTTTATTAGGTACACCTGTTCAATTGCTTGGTAACACAAATTGCTAATCAGCCAATCACATGGCAGCAAC
>JABJVR010036120.1:0-33234 GCA_025773905.1 Chitala chitala
CACCCCCACCCTTCACAAACTTCCTTCATTCATCTTTTCCGTCCTTTGTCTTGTGTCTTGTGCTTTGTGTCGAGCTGCCGGGGGGGGCGGGCCGCGCGGGGCGCCCCCCGCCCCCCCCCCCTAACTACACAACTGTGGTATCTTAGTATCCTGGAGTAGGACTTAATGTTATGTAGTAGTTTTTCCACTGAGATGGAAACCTCTTTTTCCACTTTCCACAAGTGGAAGGGGGGGGGAAAAAAAACTTCAAACACTAATTTTAAAGTCAAATAGTTCAAACTAATAATGCAAATATTTTCACTTCCATGTGTGAATTGTGTCTTTAAAGATTCAACAGAATTCTTAGCCATCTCCGCAAAGTGAGTCGACACGGGAGGCAGGACAGCGGGCGTGCTTTGGAGTAAAGTGCACTGTTTGACTTTTGAACTGGACCCAGAACCTCATTCAGTTGAGATTTCCTAGTCGGAGTTTGAGTATGGTGTGCCAGCACTGGTCCCAGAGGTGAAGGTAAACTCTTACTAGGTCATGTAGGTCAAGTTCTCAGCTTAGACGGCGTCTGTGGACACTTCAGCCTCGTGTCTCCAGACCACGTGATTCCTCGGCCGCTGCCTTTCCCAAATTCCTCTGTGTTGAATTGGACCTCGCTCGTTAGTGCACGTGAGAACAAAATGCATACTGTTTGTCTTGTTCCCAGAGGGGGCACACTAGATTCATCAGCAGCATTGGGCTGACTTCTGCACTTGTCGGGCCAGGTGTCATATATCAGGATTATGGTCCTTTGCTTTTCTAGATACAGTATTGGAAGTTGGTGAACCGGCCCGCGAGAACCCGAGGCTAACGAGCTAATTAACTGCATATGTGTCATTTAGTGCTGGTGCTTCTGAACACGGTGTTTTGTTACTTTTCTCTTGGCTGGGTAGCGCTTGCGTTCCTTCTGCCCGGTTTCCATGGCGTTGTACAAAATAATTTTGTGCAATCAGCGTCTCCTCAGATCTCTGTCCAGGAGGGGCCAAATGTCCCGTAGCCTATCCTCCCATGTGCAGGGTGTGCCAAAACGCCATTTTGTTCACACTGAAACAGGAGTTTGCATGCTTTCCCCTCTGGGATAGCTGAGATGGATTTTAAGGATGGTCACAGAAACAAGTGTGCTGAAAACACAGTGTATAAGATTGGGACGGTAACATCCTGCCTCGCATCGGGGACAGTCACTGACAGGGACGGCTTTGACGTGGATAACTCTGCACGGTAGTGGTGACGACAGAACTCACCCCAGTGTCTGATTAGTGTTCTCGTTGATGTTGAGAAGATGGACCGAACGCATGGCGTGTTCATGGGCTGCCACACGCGGGTCCTAACGCGGGTTGTGGCTCTCTCTCTGTCACAGCCAAGGTCCACCCCCCCCCACCCGGGCTGTGGAAGGCTGGACTGCATACAGTACTCTCAGGGGGAGGTCGCTACCAAGCCCCTAATGCCGTTTGTTATGTGCCCCGAGATGGCAGAGTGTGTCCTTTGTAGCATTTCAGCTGGGACGTTTTGTTAATGGGGAAATATAGAAACGTCAATGCGGGCAGGCCCCCAGGTCCCTATAAATAGCCTGGACTCTATCTGTGTCAGCAGACGGTAAAATATAGCCGAGCTGGCCCACATACTGATCCACCGTTTGCCTTTGTGCTGCTTTTCCAAACTCCCGTTGCTGCTTCTATCTCCACTTTTTTTCTTGGTGGATATGAGTGCTGTGTTCCCTGTCTTTCCCTGTTTTGGAGACTGGGGCAGCCATCTGTTACATCATACAGGAAGCCCCCCCCCAGCCCATATTATCTTTATGGCAACTTCTCTGTGCAGCAGATGTTCAGTGACTAAGTCGCCCCAGTGATCTAGGTTTTACTTTATGTTCATGTCTGTGTCAGCCATATTATTACACACAATTGTGGATAAAATTTGAAGGCAATAAGTGTACATCTGGTGATACGTCGCGCTGTCTCTCTCTCCCTTGCTCTTGCTCTCGCTCTCCCTCTCCCTCTCTCGCTGTCTCTCCCTCTCCCTCTCTCGCTGTCTCCCTCTCTGTCTCGCTGTCTCCCTCTCTCTCTCATTCTCTCTCTCTCGGCGTCTCTCTGCCCCTTTCCGTTTGCTCATCCAGGAGCCTGAGTTCATGTGCATGGAGTTTGATGAGGCGAAGGTGAACGAGGTGCTGAAGAAGATGACTGAGATCCAGGAGAGCATCGATGCCATCGTGCACCAAAGCTGACGCTTTGGACCTGAGAAGCTGCCCAGGGCTCGACATGCCTCTCCTGTCCACACCAGGACGTGAGTTTGGGCGTCACTTTGTCCTGGAACAAGTGTGGGAGGATCCCGCATCCCCACTCCAGTCCTGCACTTTGATCCACCCCCAAGCCATGTATTAAAGCGTAAACTTGGCATTCCCGACTCCTGATTTGATGTCCCATGTGTTTGTAGTTTGTGTTCTACAGCGCCCTCCGCGCCCCCCCATGTATTGTTAACAGCAGGTCCTTTCATTTGTTTAATTAGAAATGAAGCCCAGCCCTTGGCTTCGGTGAGGAGTCAAGTTAAAGTCAGTAACTCGAACACGACTGGGCATTCTGTTTGGTAATCACCTTGCTGTATTGTGTTAAGGGTGAGGATGACTCATTATGTTGAGGGTGAGGATGACTCATTGTGTTAAGGGTGAGGATGACTCATGTTAACTATTAATGACAAACTGGTTTTTAAAAAGCACCCCCCCCAGTTTTCTTGTCTGCCATATGTGAGAATTCCGCCATGCAGGGTCAGGCCTGCAGCCCGCCGCACTCCGCTGCAGCGTTAATTTCACACCATGCCTTTGCTAATTTAACACCCCGACTCTAACGCAGCCTGTCGCGTGCAGCCTTTGCTGTCACCGCTCTCTGTATTCGCTGCTCCAAAGCTCACGCTTCACGTGTTGAAGACACGCGATTCTCTTCTGATGTCTGTAGCTTTTTTTTTTTTTCCTTTCTCTTATTTCTTCTTCACCATTGTGTCTGACGCAGAAGCGACAGTTTCCTGGACCATATCCTTTTCTTTGGGTCTCCTGGCCCCGGGCTGTGTTGGGTTCTACGTTTCTCTGGTTATTCGTCCCCTATACCCTTTAGTGCTTGGCCCAGAACTGTATGAGGAAACTACAGGTTTTTTTTAAGGAACATTTATGTAATAAAATGTGTTCTCAGCTGTCCAATTGCACTGCAGGTCCGCATTGCATTTGGATTGGTGGTTCATGTTATATGTAAACACTCAAAGCATGCTTTTTTGGATTATGAATGCTGAGAACAGTTTGTCAAAAATAACCGGGCGTGTAAAACTAATGTGGAAGCAGAAAGGTGTGCCTAAGCAGTGTTGCTTCAGGTTACTGACATACTGGCTCTCTGTTCTGCTTTTGTATTAGTACGCCTTCAAGCAGCATCCAGGTTAGACCAGAGGCAATCTAACTGGTTAATTTAATCAATTTTATGTTAATTTAATATGGTGGTGCATTTAGGCCAGTCACTGGTCCAGTATGACACTTGCACCCATGTTTCCATGACACTGAAATTTTCCTGGGAACATTAACTCAACAGAACTGAATAACGTTTTTTTTTTTTTTATATCAAGCCATTAAAACTGAGCCATTAAAGCCATTAAAAATCTTTCTCATCTGATGAAATTGTCCATTTTGTGATTGTTGTTTTGTAACAGTGTTTCAGATGGACCTGATGACTTTTCTAATATGTGTGTGTGTATGTATATATATATATATATATATATAGCTTTTTTCTGCAATATTAATGATGGACAAACATGGGAGGTTATGGCTGATAACCTCACGACCGTCTGTGCTTAAGTATTGCTGCCTTTTACATTCTTGTAAAGATTTCAGGAGTCAAACATCCATTTCTTCCTGGTTATGTCTCTGAGGTCAAGAGGCCACACCCACTTGTTTCTGGACTGAGAGAAATGGCCATGCCAACTGAAGTTATGACTCTGGACCATGAGGCTACAGCTGCACCCTACTTGCAATGACTCTGGACTTTGACAAACAGCCACACCCTCCCAGCTTTGACCTTGAACCGATGCTCATGCCGTACCCGTTATGATTCTGGACTGTGACAAAATGACCGCTTGCATATGACCTTGATATCAGGTCCACACCCTTGTTATTAACTTGAGTGTGAGAAGTGGTCACAGATGGTTTCTTTGCTAAGCACAGAAAAAAATGACAATTAAACTTGTGTTTAATTGTTTTACATTGGGCAGTTAAAATTATACAAAATCTTTCATAGTCAAACATTTTAATAACGAACAAATAAGGAAAAATAAAGACAACCTGTGAGGTATTTTTCTCATGGCCTTCTTAATATGTGGTTTGTCATTTCCGTTTATACTGAACTGTTACATTATATGTAGAGAGCACAGATAAATTGCTGTGATTACATTTTAAATATTACTTTTTTTTCTTAAATATCCCCTGAACTACAGCATTAGCAAATTACTTGAATATGACTAAGCTGAATGGCAAATTTGTTGTCTTATTGTTCACAACTCAGTACCATGCAACGGAGATGGTTTAAAAGCAGAGATCCATCGATTATTGATGTACAGTTCAGAACGTCTCCACTTGCTCATCCCAGCTAAATGACATGGAACGTGTTGCAAAACTGCTGTCGTGTGTCTGACGCCGCCTCATTTAACGTCTGCGTTCAGCAGGAACACAATTGGAAAGACACTTGCGCAGGAGTCAGTCAAGCCTTATTGTGTCTGATAACCACACGTTAATTATTAACCAGAACATTCCAGGTCAGCTGAATTTGTAGCGGGTGGCAAGCTTAGAAATATTGATGTTTACCCGGAATCTGAAGTCTCAGTGCGTCTGTGAATGCCACAGTTGCTAAGCAACGACCTGAGAAACCACCTACACTGTGTGTGCGCGCGCGCGTGTGCCAGGCAGTATGACACAAGTATTTGATACAATGTCTCTAAGGACCTAGTCAGTCACAATGGGCCCCATATAAAAATGTTACTTTTATTAAAGCCTGCTCTATGAGCTTTCTTTTTAGCTACATTTAAAAGCATGCCCTTCCTGAATGCTATAATTTTTTTGGATTTTGTCTAGTGCAAATCAACGATTGCCTCGGGTAATGGACCGAAAGAAGTCTAAAAATAAAAAGGAATGTAATGGGGCGATTAAATCGTCCCAAGCCGTGGTAAAACAAGTAATTTTGGTAAAAGCATAAATTTTCATTTTACTGTTTGTGCTTTGTCATTTTTCATTACATCTCCTTTAAATTTTTTCGCTTTGAATATAGGATAGGCTCAAAGACAACATAACAAAATGAAAAAAGTAAGGCTGTTTGAGTTATTCTTAATACTATCTGCCAGTTAAAAGTGCTCTGTTACTGAGAACTACAGTATTATGTATATACTACTTTATATAATTAAAATACTTTTACTTACAAGCTTTTCAGAGTGGAGAATGAACAGTTAATCTTTGCTTGATTAAGGGTCCAAAGAATATCTTTGGTTTCTAAACTCCCATCAACACGTGTGTACCTGTTTTGGTTCGTTTGTTTACAAGTGTTGAATTTTGGTTTTCCCGGTGCAGGGGGGAGGGTAGGTAATTTATAAAAATTTAGATATTCATGTAGCAGGTAAAATTCACAGCTGCTCCGGTTTAAGTCTTGAGTTTCCTGTTGCAGCATCTTTCTAAGTCTGACGTCATGTTTTGCTCACATTAATTGGTGATCGTGTCCCTAGACGTTAAATTAAGGCCGTTAACTTGGCACGGATCTGTCTGTTGTTAGGTACTCTGCTCCTGGTTTTATGACCTGGGCACCACCGTATAAAGTCACTTCGTCTTGTGACATCAGTGGCCTGGGTTAGATTACAACCCTATATATAAATTGGTGTAAAACAGGCCTTAGGAAATAGGAAGTCTGGCTGTCCACCTCTTAGCTCACTATCCTACCTCACCTGTAAGTGAGCTTTAGGGTAGCAGACTGAATTTACGACAGAAAAACATTAGTTTTGAAGACTTGTATCCACTTGGGCATTTCTTGCTGTGTATAAAGGACTACGACTGGTTAGGTCTGTGTGCCTTATGTCACTGCACTCGCCTCTATATCCCATATGTGCAGCGCGGACACCAGAAGGCAGTGACATGCAGGCTTGCTAAGAAACTGCGATTCGTACAACAAGGCCAGTTCTTCCGCACGCACTGCTGCTGGTGCTCTGATGTCCACCGCGGCCTTCCTTTACCGCGCATCGCTGAGCCAAACGACATGACGTCAGCTCCATGGTTTCAGTCTTGTGGCCGTTTTCTGCTCTGACCATGTGTTGGACCGTTTCAGCATTACAGCATGTCGGCCCTGGTCAAGGAAGTGACAATGTGAGACTCCTATTGATAGCAAGGAGCAGAAGTAAAAAGTCTCACGAACTTGTATATGGACTCGCTGCATCCAGAGTAGTGTGTGTGGCTTTTTTTTTTTAAACACAAGTTTGAGATTGAGTTTTACATTTCTCTTATTCAATTACCTAGTATAGGAAGTGAGGAATTTTGGTCATATAATGCACATTTGTTGTCAAAGATTGTTGCCAGTAGAGTCAGCCATCATTGAATTTAATTTGCAAAAACTGGAATTTAAGATAAGATTTTAACCTGTCGTGACCTTAGTTTGCCCACAATGACCTTTGTTCTAAACAGATTTGCAAAACTCGCTTGCTTTAGGTGCTGCTTTAAATACGCTGTATCTTTTACTAGCTGATTGGTGAACTGAACACTTATGCTCTTGAAAATTAGGTTCCTGCCACCTCAGTTAAACAGATTGAATTACATTGTTTAGATAAGTGAATAAAAGTGACTTTAAAGCTATAACTGTCCCAAAAATAAAGATGTAAACAGAAAGATGGAAGGACGTTGCACTGCATTCTTAGTCATCCTCACTAGGAAAAAGTCTTCTGTAAAGCGCTTTGAGGCACATCCTTGTAAAAGGTGCTACATAAAAATAAACCATATTGAAAAGTCATAATTGGAGGACAATAACCCTTGATTTTCTGTTGTACATGTCTACACAGTTATGTTGTTTTTCTTTGAGTGTAGCTGGCCCATCTGCTAAACATTGACAAAGAGGCGATTATTCAGCCACATACAGATATGTGGCCAGTCTGTCGTTGGGTCTCAATTGGTACCACAAAAGTCTGGGCCAGGAGCGATTTTGTTACGCGTGACGTAACAAAACCTTCGAAAGATAAAGAAATATTGTAGAATCAAGTGCCAAACGTAAAACGATACATGCCTTTAGGACACGGTTTTTTGTTGTTCCGGCGCTGCCTCCGGAGAGCTGCTATTCTCAGGTTGCAGCGCGAGACAGAACAATTGGGGACAGATCATTCACGTCTCTCTAAAGAAGGGCCGGCTGCGGAATCACAGCCCTACGGTGCGGGTTTTACTTTCAGCAAATGTCTGCTTCTATTTGACCCTTAATCGCATTTAAACATTATCGACTTTTTCAAAAATTTTTAAATTATTTTTTTTTATTAAAAACATCAATCCGGAAAATTCCCAGGCTTTACTCAATTTTAAGAATTTTTAAAGCACGACAAAGATTTACTGATGATGCATCTTAACATTTTTAAACAGTTATATGGTATATTTTGATCCCACAGATCTCACAGAAGTCACTACTACTACTACTACTGATTAATCGTTTTGTCATTCGCAACTGTTTGTGCCCTTCATTAACTATTACAGTTTGAATACCATTAATGGTTTAAATTGAACATGCTGAATTATGCAATGGCAGCTAAAGATGTTTTAATGTGTGATTTCTGTTATTCTCACTTTCAACGATTTTCTTTGTAACTAATTTTCCTCAACAAATTAAGAAAACTAAGCACATACAGGTGCAAATGATCAGGCAGAATGCGGAGAAGCTATGACGTGATATTTAATTAAGATAGTAGTGAAATTAAAATGAAGCAAAAACCAGCATCCACTGCGGCCCTCTAGGACCGTGATTCCTAAACCCCTCTCCAAACCCATGTTAACACCACCAAGTACGGATCTCTCACTCGGTTTACCATGTCAAATAGGCTACCATGGTCTATAACGTTAGGCAAAACATAACGTACATCTTTGGCGAGCAGACAGTTTTAATCGTAGCCTATTTAAAAGTACTTGTACTTTAAATTTAAAAACACGGGTAACCTTGTTTTCAGTTTTTATCACTTACGACACAACGTTAAACACTCACGGTAACACATATATATAACAATGAAAATTATACTATATAACTATCGTCTGTGCGTGGAACAATTTTATTAACTTGCATACACATCCTAACATTCACGAAGTTACAGGTTTTAATGGGAATCAGGTTTCCCAACACTAAAACGTTGGTTATCTTTATCTCGGGAACACACTTACGTACACAACCAAAATAACGCGCTTACACCAATCCCTATTTAAGAGTAAAACCCAAACGTATACTTCTAAAACGATAAAGAAAAGGTTGTCATTACGAATCATTAAAATAAGACGTTTGCCTTACCGAAACTGGCATTTCCTAAAATTGCGAACTGCTACAAAACCTCAAACTTGCCATTTATAGACTCATCACAACGGCGTATTATGTTGATTATATTATATATAATATAATCAACATAATATATATATTTCTTTACTTGAATGCGTTTCTCTTAAATGCATGACGTATTTTACGTTTTATGAAGATGCAGTTTAAACACCGAGCACAATTTGAATAAATGTAACGTCACGTGCTTTTAGGAGGAGTCGTTTTGACAACAGACTCAATGTCCAGGAGGAACTAGTTTAGTTTCCTAGCCATAAAACATTTTTCGTCTACCGTAATATGCGCCAGCCCACGAATTCCCACGCCTTCTGGACAACGTAAATCACGAGGACATCCGACAGAAAGCAAGCGCATAGAAATATATCTCCCTTGGAAACCTCACTGTGTTTACGCGTTTAGAAGAATCGTCAAAGTTAAAGGTGTATTGAAAGGTATGGCACGAAAGATCAGCGCTATACACACGTCCGCAACGTGAAACACGGTGCGGATCGCCAATTTTAGGATAAAGAAAGGAGTGGACAAGTTTTGCGTTTTGACCCAATACTTGGGGCGTAATCACGGCAAGAATGTCCTATGAAATCAATTGAAGCTGATTTCCAGTTTCCTCTGAAGGTATAGTATTTTTCTTTCCGGCCAGTATGTACAAAGGACGTGCTGATAGTTTTTTCAATGTTCGCTTAGGTGGTGTGCGCTAATTTTAAGAAGTAAATCTGATGTTTAACACGTGACACCTTTGCAAATACAAATGAACGTCTGTAACGCGTTTAATGGGGGTAATGCCTTCTTTTAGTTTTCTCTTTTAAAAAAAAAGGGTGGCTTTACGGGAAACTTCGTGGAAAATTCCTCTTACCATGCACGTTGTTGCTCAGTGCAGCCGAATTTAATAGCCACGATCCCCTCCCGCCCCGAGAGTCGAAATGGTCGCATTTTGTCTTATGTACATGTATTTGTTTATCACGGGGCCGTTAAAAACGGGGCTGAGAGCAGCTGGCGCAGATTTCATTGTCTGTTTTACTGCGCTGCGGGCGGCGATCGCGGTGTAAAAACACCTGCGGAGAGAAAAGTTCGTGTTAATGTGTTGCATTTGCGTCTCTAATACGCATAGTTATTTAAAGCATCTGCACATAAGCTTATGAAATGCCCTGCTCGTCATTGCGTCCCACCCTATCGAACCTAAAATCAGAAGTATGAAATTTAGCTATTTGTGGTTTAGGAAAGGTGATAAGTTTGTCCAAATGTAGACGGGCTTCTCTGACTCCGTGTTATCAGTCAAAGGCAAAAAAGTGTTGCTTTGTGTTGTGGGTGATCTTTTATATTGTTCAACCACAACAGGTGTTTGTATTGTACTCCGTTGTGAGAGGTTAGAAAGGGTTTGCACAAGGACGCAGGCCTACACTCCAGACATGTACATTGAGAGTATGAGTTTTGTGCAATGTAGTCTGTTAAAATGAAGTTTTTATTTAGGCATCTCTGTTTGAAGAGTAAATTAAAATGCACTGAAGCTCCAGCGCGTCGCATCTACGTACGCTCTCGTAAAGCGCAAATTTCCACCTTTTTAAACAGGTACTTTACTGAGAGCACGATTCACGTTGATCTTTAACATTTAATGACAAGTGAAGTTTTGACTAAAGATGAAACCCGGCACACTGTGAGTGGAAGTTTTTGCTTGACCCACCGTGACCTTGCGTACTCGACCGCAAGCCAGATGTTTTAATTGCGGGCCAGTTCTGTCTACTTAAAATGGATCATTATTTTACGTGTGATTGATGCGTATTCAAGAATGCCTTTTCCCCATCTTCCAGTCCTCATCGTAAATCTAATATATGCTGCACGTTTTCTTATCTTAATTTGCAAAGAATAATAGTGTTTGATTCAAGTGAGTGATTTACCTCTGTGTGCGTAAATGTGGGCGCGCCCCAGTCGTTTGCTATTAACGGCAGTTCGTGCTATTCATTTCGGGTCATAAACTCCTTCACGTTACACACACAAATCCGATATGGTGTTCTGCACTCTGAGAAGAAGCAGAATAACCTTCAGACCCCGTGTTCACTCTGATAGGCATCACCTGTTACTTAAAAGTCAATCCTAGTTTGGCACTTTTTTTTTTTTTTTTTTCTTTTTCTGAAAAGAATGTGACTAACCTGGCTGAACATAGATAATGGTTGACAAACAAATTGTCTTATTTCAATAAGCAGCCATGAAGTTAATATAAAATTCTACACAAGTCACTACCCCCTTGAACCCGGCTTTTACTTCTGCAAAATATTTCCCTTTTCCCCAAATGCAGAATGACAGAGCCGAATTTCTGTCTTTGTGTTTGGTTGCTGTTTAAAGGGACGCAGTCGTTAGGGTTTATTTGCCTAGACAGACTTGGATCGTGACTGTCACCAGCTGCCCTTTTTGTGTCAGATGACCTTTGTTAAAGCTATTCATTCTTTTAAGGAGGAGGTGCAGGTAGATACAAAATCTGGCAGCATCCTCACAGACAGATTGGCACGCCTGGTGCTGCATGTCCTTCTGCGACTCCTTGCCTGCAGACCGACAGGACTAAACCAGAGTAAAGGGTTAATTGATAACCGCAGGCCTTCACGTGGCTTGTTACCTTCCGTGGTTTTAAGGACCTTTCAGGTGAAGCCCGTTAAGAGGCACTCAGAGAGAGGTTTTTTTTTTTTTTTTTTAAGAGCGATAATGGCTTGAAAAGCAGGTTAACTTTGTCATCAATGAATATTTCTTCTTTTGCATGTGAAACATTTTAAAAGCTATTTCAAAGAATGTTAAGTTGCTCTGTATGGTATTCTCAAGAGTTAAGTCAGTGCTAAGTAATTGTTTAAAAACGCACAAATTTAACAGTAGCAAAGCATAATCTTGTTTTGTAGTCGGAGACCGGCTTATATTGCATTAGCTCAATCCTGACAAGCGTGCGGAAAGGCAGCAGGCTGGTTCCTTGTTTTTGTGAGGGTCTGATTCATTTTTGTCACATGACTGAATTGCTAGCAGCATACACTGAGTAGGGAGTGTATTTGAAATGTATGGAACAATCGTTGAGGTATACTTTAAATCTATGGGTCGTGAAGGAATGCAGACTTCGAACAAGTGTTGTCCAACATTTAGGGAAGCAGGAACTGTGGACACGTGTGGCAGTGTTAAGTGCAAAATTAACACAGTCTAGCTTCATGCAATATTTGCTGATTTAAACAATGGAGTACTTTTCTGTTTGGGCCCGGTGTTCAAAATAGGACTCCATGTCCCATGAGCCTTTGTGTGGCAAGACACTTCCTACAGATCATATGCTGAACTTTGGTAAAATTCAGAGACATAACCAATATTAAAATATGTTGTATAACTGCAGTTTGGTTGCATACACATGTCAGATGCAACTCTAATATGAATTATTAGTTAAATTACGTTATTTAGATGTATTGCTCTTCCAGCTTTAATAATGGACTGTAGTGGTAGGGTGTTGCTGCTTTTAGTGCCCTGTACTGGACCTGCAGGTTGCGGCTGAACAGGTCAGGCAAGAACTCTCTGCATTGGGCAAACCAGGATTCAAAATGTTTAAAAAAAAAAAAAAAAAAAAACCGTAATAGAATGTAAAAAAAAAAAAATTAAAAAATAAACCATTTCTTTGTGACACAGAAAGGACTTTTTGAATAATGAAAATGTACCCTGCTGATAGCATAACTCTGCTCTTGTTTCTGGGGAATTCCAAACATTGCAGATACTTCAGAGATTCCACCTGATTTTGCCCAAGTGTTTACAGAGAACTGTGGACAACTGTTTGCAGAGGAGGGGGGGGGGGTGTCAGGTAAGATCTCTGCCTTTAGTTTCAACTTCGGCCTTCAAGGTGTGAAGGACAGTTTTACCGTTGTAGGGTAAATGAGCAACATTGAGGTAACCTGTTGTGGAAGGCACTATATCATAATGAAGTGAACTTGATTTAGAAGTGCATAGAGAGGCTACCAGCATACGCTTTTCAGAAAAGCACGGTTCTGTCGGACATGTCAATCATTTTACTTTGACATGCACAATCTAAGAAATAAAGCCCTCTGTGGCTGTTAGTGGGCAGTAAGATGCCAACTGCAGTTTAGGGTCTGGTGGAAGTATAATGTTATGGCTTTTTGTTTAAGGCTATTCAGGATGAGAACATTATGTAACTAGATTCCCCCCTCCTCTTTAGATATGTGTACTTAAGAAACAAAATGCTGAATATTTTCCCATTTTTTGTAACTGAGTTAGAACTGTGACTTGTGTTTTGAGATCCAGTAAATGGACAATTTACATATATTTCCAAATGGTCAGCCCCCCCCCCCCTTTTTTTTTTTCCTTCTGTGATTTGCACAGTATTTGATCTGTATATGCAAATACCTGGTTTCGTAACTGATTTTGGGTTGTAGATGGTTAATGTATTCTGATAACATCAGAATTATACATAGAAGAAACTTTGTAACAGTTACCATAGTGGAAAACAAAGGCTGGACTGATGTGTCAGCCTTTTCTGGAACTGCAACTCCTGGACCTGTGTACCAGTTAGGAATGGTAAAACACCAATTTTGTTTTGGTAGATAAAAGTCCACATACATTTGGGATGGGGAGGTGAGTTGAGATGTTTACTTGTCCAGTGGTGGATGTTAGGCTGCTATGCCAGCTCAGGTCAGAGATAAGACTTGTCTGGGTCGGAGTTCTGCTAATAGTAACTGCTCCCGCAACTGGGCCCTCCTGTCAATCAGCTGTTAACTGTGCAGTGGTCTGACCCTGACCTTGTTATCAAAAGCTGACAGTCAACATGTATAGTGAGCCTCACCTTCAGTGCCAGGACTAGCCAATCGCTGAAGAGATGTTCCCGGAGGCTGATGTCACCGTTTGTCATGTAGGCTTCAGACACGTGACGGTGCCGCTGGCACGTTTGACGATGACAGACAGGAATGTGACGCGCTCATGACCGGCTCTCGCGGTGGCTGGCAGGCGTCCGCTGGCGCTATGCTCGCATGGAGTCTAAGATAGATAACGACTCGCAAGTACTGACTAGCTTTGGAGCAGAGGTGCTGGAAAGAAATCTTGCATGTAAGCGTCTCGGTTGGGGTGCAAAGTAACGCATTCAGAAATACCCTCACATGTTGTTCTTGGGGAAAACTGTCTTGCTTGTTTAATAAAAAAAATGTATAAATAAAGTTTGGTTTGGACTGCTTACCAGGGGCCTGTTGTCACTTACCTGTTGAGTGAGCACTGGTTGCATTTTATATGAAGTATCAGTAAACCGCAAATTTGGCACAGGGGAAGAACGTCTTCTATATTTGCCACGTTCTTTTCGCCAGTTGACTCCATGTTTATTTTACAAGCAATAGTACACGGTGTGCTTTAAGCATGAGAAAATGGAGTTCAAAGGTAAAGAAGATAGAGGTTTTCTCCTGAAGGCCCTGAAGATTTTCGTAAGACAGGGCAGGCCCAGACTCAGTCTTTTTGGCTGACGTTTCCTTGATAAGAAAGAATGGAACCCCTCCACCCCCTGCTTCTCTTTGCAAGCGTGTTGCTCCAGTTCTATGTTAATGCATTTCCCCCCCCCCTCCACTCAAGTCTCCAGCCAGAATTTAGCTCAGCATTGACCCAAGAGGCAAGGTGGAGCTAATTTCATAGCTACTGTTCAAAAGAGTAGAAAAGCTCTCTGTGCAAAGTCGCATGTTCTAACATTAGAGATAAAGGTCTGTTGGGGAGTGTGTGGGAAATCGTCTGCTACTGAGGTAAGCTACTGGCTTGCAGTGTGGGGAAAGGTATTTTAGTTAGTGAGAATGTATTTCAGTCAGCGGAGAAGCAGAATGTGACAAAGTCCTACGCTTCTATCTGCTTGGTTTTGTCTGTTTATAGACGTACGTTATGTTCTTCAAATAAGGTTGTGGTAGTTCTCTGTTCTGTGGTTTACTGTACTTTGTTCATGAACGGCTGCTGGTGATATCTACAAAATGAAGCCATGCTGCTTTTAAGACCTGAGAAGTCTGATAATGTCTGGTGGAAACGAATGCCCCGACGTTATTCAGCCTTTCCGTTTAACGCTAAACGCACCGTTGGCTTTGTCGCGTTCGCCAACGTCTTTGTGAGGTTGCTGTTTGACGAGCCTCGGGAAGCCGTTTCCAAGGGGACGGGCACCGTCTGTTGAACGTTCGCTGTACGAAACCACCGATGGCCGACGTTTTCCTGCGACGGCCGTGCGCGAGAAAACGAGAGCTATGGTGATGTTATTGGCAACGGGGTCTCGCTCTTGCTTGCGAAGGGGTTGCCTTGCCTCTTTTTCTTTAGTGAGAAAGTAATGTCTTTGGTGCCATGGTTTTGGCTGCACAAAGTCCAAATGATCTCATGTTTTCCCAGTTTCAAGAGCCTTTGTGTTTACAAGCCAAGGCAGGTGGGGTGGGGGAGGGGTGGCCGAGCTTCTTTTTTGGCTGGGCATTGCTGTAATATTTAAAGTTCGTTGTGTTATCCATATGTTTCTTCATTGGTGTGAAGATGAAGAGAGGCTGTCCATCTTGGTGCTGTTTCCAGGATCAGGCAGTTGGTGGAAACGGGGCTGTTTGGAGCAGCAGTGGTGCTCGGTGGGAAGAGTGCTTTTCAGTTATCATCACACAACATGCAGTCGGGTGACGTGCTCTTTCCTGTGTGTGTTTCCAGGTTGGTTCCACACGTCTTTTTCTGCGAAGGCACATCTGTTTCTCCACTGTTGATGAAAATGGGGTAAGAGTCTGGTGTGTGGGCTTAGGATCAAGTGCTGGACAGGGAACAGCCTGCTGGGTTTCCCTGACAACAGGTAAATGTGAGTTTTATCCTTGTACACCCTGTTGGTTGCCTTTCTGACAGCAGGTCTTTTAGTTGCCTTTAGTCAGATTATTATTATAGGACTTTTTTTTTTTTTTTTTGCATTTATTTTGTTGTATGGACAATATTTTATGTACTTGCTATTAACACAAGTTCCTAATGTTTTCTCTAACTTGGATTAACAATTGTTCTTTTACAAAACAGCCTTGCCCAACAAGACACCTTTGTGCCCAGCACTGTAAAACGGGGCTGTAAAATTGCTTGGAAAAGGGGATTACTATGTCTTGGATTCTGCAATAAATTCATGTGACTTCTATTTATTAGATGGATACCATAGTGTTTCAAGACAGAATTTGCATCAGTGATTTAAATCTGTCTTCTGGACAATTTTAAAAGAATAAATGATGTAGTCAGACTTGTGATTAAATGGAAACTTGGAAAAATTTATTTCTCACTGCTTATGCAAATAAGGTATGTTTGGAAACTGTATAATTTTGACATTAAGCTTTATTGGGCAAATCCGCTATGTTAACTTCTTATGTAAACAGCAGTAACACTTAATTTAAAACGTTGAAGACAATATATCGGACTATGGCACTTAAAGATAAGGGTTTGGACGCTCTATTTCTGTTTCCCTTAGTGATTACCCCCCCCCCCCCTTATGTGTGGGTGTTGTGAGGACTTGGCTGTAGCTTAATTTGGACAAAATGAGGCAAACACTCATGGTTTTGCTGGACACACATTTTGAAGAGGATGGTGTGTGCACATCTTACAGTCACCATACCAAGTACTTAGTTTTTGGCGTTGTTAGAATGCTGATAAGGGTGATGACTTTGGTCGTTCTATGAAAATTGGTGCCTTTTGCGTTGCCAAAAAAGAATGAGCAGTAAAATCGCAAACTCAGTTTTAAAATGCACTGTTACTGTCTTCTCTCTGCAGAAAACCTAATTTAAGTCAAGCAAATAGTATTTAAAACAATTTAAATCACTTTTATGAAAAAGAGGGTGAGGCAGGGTGCCTTGCTTTGATCATTCTACTTTGGTGGGACTTTTAATTGGTAACATAGACAATAATGTACTTAACTTTGAAATGCATAGTGCTTTTGTTGTTAAACTTTTTTTTAATTGTACATTTAAACTGTTATATAAAACTGTTTTTTGGCGTCTCCTACGTTTACATTGATGCAGTTACCTTCATGAATAAATGCTTGCTAAATAATGGTACATTTCCAGGAAGTTATCGGTCAGAAAGGATAACGAGTCTGACCATATAACAACAAACATTTATCAAAAATCTGTTATGAATGATTAAATTATTCAGCCTGAGATGGCACAGTACAGTTGTCCTGGGACAAAAACATTGTCCTTTTTCCAAAGTTTTGGGTAAAAAGAAGTAGTGACTAAAGTCTTGTTAAATTTTAGCTTTTCAAAACTGAAAAGGCACCGATTTCCTAGAATGACCCACATGGTATAATGTGTTGTTTCATTCCTATGGCTGAAAAACGTGTTTTATGTTATGGGTGTGAACGTTCAGATTATTCCCATTGTGGGGGTAGGGGATATGGTGGCATTTTGCCATTTAACAAAAGAATGATCTTAAAATCTGGTGCACTTTGTTCATTTAGTTTGAAGAGCTGTATGTCGATTATTTGTTCTGCACGTTCAGTCTTTATAAACGGGGATGTGTGTGTGTGGTATCAGCTCTTACCATTTACACTCTGTGTTTCTCCACAGAAGGAGGTGGCATTAAACGGCAAGATGCACACGATGCGGAAGAAGGTGAAGCTGCTGGGGGTGATGATGATGGTGAACCTGTTCATCTTCATCATGGCCGAGGTACTGAGGAGCAGCAGCCACGGAAAGAGGAATGAGAGCAAGGTGGTGGTACCCAGGGAGCCATTTTGGAGAAAACAAAAGCTCAATGACGCCTACTGGAATCGGGAACAGGACAAACTGGACTACTTGTACAACCCCATCCTGATGACATCCAACAGTTCCCTGCCGTCATGGCTGAACGACACGGACATCTTGAGTTCGTGTGACCCGGACTACACCATTGCCACAAAAGTGAGCGATTACAACTCTCTGCCAAACCGCTTCAAGGACTTTCTCCTATACATGAAGTGTCGGTCTTACCCAATGGTGGTGGACCAGCCACACATATGCAATGACAAGCCCTTTCTGTTGCTGGCTATTAAGTCACTGGCGCCCCACTTTGATCGGCGCCAGGCCATTCGGGAGTCGTGGGGACGGGCCGGCAGCTTTGCAAACCGTACGATTGTGACTGTGTTCCTCCTAGGTAACGCCACTGCCGTTGACCACTTCCCCAACCTGTCGGAGATGTTGCTGTATGAAAGTGAAAAGCACAGAGACCTCCTACTGTGGGACTACAGGGACTCGTTCTTCAACCTCACCGCCAAGGAGGTACTCTTCCTGGAGTGGTTTCGGCTCCGCTGCCCTACGGCCAGCTTCGTCTTCAAGGGGGACGATGACGTGTTTGTCAACACTCACCGCATGATGGATTTTCTCAAGGGCCTGACGTCCAACAAGGCCAAGGACCTTTTTGTGGGTGATGTGATCACCAATGCAGGCCCGCACCGGGACAAAAAGCTGAAGTACTTCATTCCTGAGAGCATATTTGTCGGGCAGTACCCTCCGTACGCAGGAGGCGGAGGCTTCTTGTACTCCGGAGACCTTGCTTTGCGCCTGCACAATGTCTCCCACCACGTCTCTCTCTTCCCCATCGACGACGTATACACGGGCATGTGTCTCCGGAAGCTGGGCCTCAGCCCCGAAAAGCACAAGGGCTTCAAGACCTTTGACATTGAGGAGAAGTACAAGAACAACGCGTGTGCGTACAGTAGCCTGATATTGGTGCACAGCAGGACTCCACAGCAGATGATTGAGATCTGGGCGTGGCTAAATGACCCTGATTTAAGCTGTCAGTGAGTGACCGTGGAGATCACGACGACCCTACTCCGAAAAGTTCGGCATGGTGAATATGCCGAATTGGCGCGTTTTTCGGCGGAACATGCTGGATGTTGAGGAAGCTAACGTAAATGCAGAATTTTTTTTTCGCCCCCTCCCCTCACTGTTGCTTGTGTTCAGCTAACGTTCAGAATGTAGGCTTTTTTTTTTTTTTTTTTTTTAAGTGCAAGCCAAAGAAGCTAGCAAGCTAGTTAAAACCCAAAGTTCCACATCCCGAAGACGGGTTGTACGGGAGCGATCTGTGCAGAATGATCGGTAGCTTTAAAACAGTCACCAGATCGTAACGCTGTTTGTTCTGTCATGGTTGAGGTACTCGGCGCTAATTTCACGTGTCCCCTTGTGCTGTCGGCCATGCACACCTTGATGCGAGCTGGCTGAATGCTTGCGACTCTGCCTCAGCTCGGTGTGTGAACGTGCCACGTGACAGTGTAGTTCCAGCCCGGAGGGAGCCTGTTATGGAAGTGATGGAAATTGTTTATTGGAGTGTTTTCAAAAATCCTGAGCCGGACCATGTTCTTGTTTTCGTCAGTTTTGCAGAGCGGTCGTCTTGGCAGCTGAATTACCCATGCAGTGGTGGTTATTGTAATACTATTTACGTTTCATCGTGAGTGGTTTTCTAAAACTCAGGATGGGTGGCCTGATACTACTGTACTCCCGTGTGTGTGTGTGTGTGTGTGTGTGAGAGCGAGATCAGTGATAAGACGCACATTGTCAGTGTTAACCCTGATGCACATTTTAATTACAGTTATGTAGTCTACCTTAAAACAAACAACAACACAAAATCATTCCTGGAAATGTCGTTTAACCGTTGCGCTCCACAATTTGTTTTATTTGCACGCCAGAATGTCTGTAATATTATTGGATCGAATCAGATGCGGATTATTTATTTTATTATTATTTGCTGGTGAGCTCCAGCCGCATTTTGTCCAGTTAGCTGTTGCACCTTCTGTTGATGGCTGTGTTCCATTCCAGGATGACTTTTGTAATTTATTTTTCCTAAGAATGCATCATGTTCTTTCAGACCGGGTAGATCGGTTCTAAGCGTCTGACCTGACGTAAAGGCGGCGGGGTTGATTTCAGGTGCCCGACTTGTTGGATCACTGGCAACAAGAGAAACGGGTTAGTCTGTCACGATTATACCTGAATGGGTGGAGTACCTGAGTAACACACACTTCTTTTCACGTTTTCTTTATTTATTTTTTTCCTTCACGTGATGTACTAAAGTTATTTTGTACAGAAACTAGAAGCCTGTAAAGCTCTACTCTGATTATTTAAAATGTCGAGTAAAACTAACGAAGCCTAATAAACGCGCGACATCTCACGAGTGTTTAACTTTCTTGATTTATTTTTGGTCTGTTTCTCAGACTTAGCAGTGTTGCTTAGCTTGTAATTTCTGCTTTTTCTTGCAGGAAATCATTTCAGCCTTAAACTTGAGTCCTTCGCTAAATCAATTTTGGCATCCGTAGGAGGGCTTTTCATTGGCTGATGGTTGCGGTTCGGTCTGTGCGCGCTCTTCGGTGCGCGCTCTTCGGTGCGCGCTCTTCGGTGCGCGCTCTTCGGTGCGCGCTCTTCGGTGCGCGGCACGAGGTGAAACGAGACCGGACCTTCAGATGAGGCCTTGTATAGGTTTTCGAAACGTGGCGTGAAGTGATATGTAAACCAGTTCACTTCCCTTAAGCGCAAAAAAAAAAAAAAAAAAAATCTGCTAAAAAAACCTGAGCGATTTAATAATTGAGTTGCTTTGCTGCTCCTAATTTTAAGTGGAAAACTTCTTGGTACGTAAAAATATGCTGTGAGAGATGGGCATAAAAGACAAGGCAATAAAATGACGGGCCTGTATTTTGGCTTTCTGTAAATTCTACTTCATTGTCACTGTTGCAGTTATCATTACACTACCCTCTATGTGGGTGCCTTATTTTCAGTTTTGTGGGAAGTGGTTAAAGATTCCAGGAAGGAGCAAAGGTGTGTTTTTTGCACTTTGACCTCATCCGTTTCAAAACGTGCAGTGCATTTGTGCTGCAGCTCGAATATACTTTTAAGTCTGAAGGTTCCAGACCTTTTTGCTGCTTCTGTGAGGTTTTTATGTGTGGCAGCTTCACGTGCTCCATGTGTGATCGTTGTGCTATGTTGTCTGCGTTTATAGGGTTGACTGTCTACAGGGCCCCTGAGGGAAAGGCTGGCAGCATTACATCTGTGCAGTAAATATGACCAGAATGAAGAACATGGCAGCTGAACTTGTACAATGCTCTGAAAACCAACTGGTCGTATGATGTATTAAGTGTAGAGTCGTGTCAATCATTTGTCATGGGACAAAAACGCAGACATTGCGGAGCGCAATGACTGTTTTGACTTGCTGACTGCTGCTGGTTTGAAGATTACGTGCGGTTGTGTAGGTTTCTTGACGGTCAGTCCCTCCCCTTCAGCATGTTAACAGTGCATTAAGTACAAAGGAATGGTTCATCCAACATCTGAACTGTGATACATGCAGTTCTCACAGCGCCGTATCGCTGTGGTGGGAGGGAGAGTAAAAAGGTTTTTGTTTGTAAACATAACAGGCTGTAATTCTACAAAATGTATGAGACTAGTGAAACGTGTATGTTCGAGAGCCGGCATTGTTGTGATCTGATCCAAACACTTTCTGGGACGCAAAACTAGGCGCAGTTTTACAATTGGTTATTTATTTTTAGCGACGAGTTCCGATAGCAGACCAAGTAGAACTGATAAAGGGAGCATGGTGGTGGTGCTGGAGCTTATCAGCTGACGTGAGGTTTGTTGGAGACCTCCCCGTTTTAGAGCAGGGTTCTATGGAGGGTTTAGCTGGTTCTACACTGCTGAGCCTGAGGAGGATAAAAGGAACGTCCCTCCTGCACATAGTCCCAGGAGCTCAGCAGAGGAGAAGGAATGTGCCCCACCAGGGAAGCTGCATGCCTTGCCCATGCTGTTTATGGTGCATGTTAACACCTGCTTGTTGCCATACTGATGCAGCACGGCCTGCTGGGAAGGCCCAGAGACAGGGCTCCAGCCCCTCACAGGTACAAGGTGGAGTATATGTCGTCCAAATAAGCCTGCTTGCTAACAGCCCCCAGGGAGGATGCTGGGAAGGCCACACAATGGTTGGGGCCCAGCAGGGGTGCACAGCAGGTGGGTGCATAGGGGTGGTGAATGGCACGTCCAGGTGGTGGTGGGGGGGGTTCTTTTCTCTGTGGGAGACAGATTTGAAGTTGAGATAACGGCGCCCTGTGGTTTTGCTGCCTTTCTGTGTGGGTCTAATCTATACATCGCTTGGTGACGTTTTGTTCTAAAAGTCTGGTGTTGATAGTGGTGTCCATATCGTGTTGACGGCTTCCAGCATGTTCATGGCCTCCTGGTGCTCTCAAAACGTTCTGAGTTTTGCCCAACTTCTCCAGAAACTCCCACATCTTTAGATATCAAGTCGGTGCCCTTTGACGTCAAGGTGTGACAGGTGGAAGTTTCAAAAGAACTGTTATACTTTGCATTTTTAGCAAATTTTGAAATATGCAAGTTTTTTTTAATTTGCTTTCAGTGAAGATTCAACTAGTTTGACTGTATTTAAGATTGTTATTGACTAATAAAGTATTTAATGACCTCACCGTCTGATGTGAGTTCATGGTATCACTGCTGACACGTGCATAACGTTCCGTTCACGTTCGTCAAACAACGTATTGTACGGAAATATACAGTCTCACTTGTCTCCAGAATAATTTCAACTATCAACATCAATATTATGCATCACATGTAGACGTGTTCCTTGCCAAAGAAATGCTTAGTGATCTGCATGAGAACTCATCAGAATTTCATTAAAATCTATGTAAATTAACGTAGAGTAATTTAGAGTGTATTTCATTTTCATTCATGTTAACTAAAGCAAGTGAAAGCTTATATGACCATATTAGCTCAACGTTGGATATTACATGAAACATTTAGCGCAGACCCATAATTACAATTAAGTATTGTATGCAAGCACATGCTGTCGTTTATTCAGAAGCACGGATCCGTGGATATACGCGTACACATGAAGAAAGCACGTGTATTTCTACCCAATCTGAGGGGCTCGTCTATAAATTACCGTGTTGGTCAAGAGCGACATCTGCAGGACAACGAAAGAAACGTCAAGATTAAAGTCTTTTTTTTTTTTTCCTTTCTTTTTCCAATTACTAGTCAATTACGTTAATTTCACGTGATTTCATTTGACCATTAAGAGGAAAGAAAGAAGGTGGAACTTTACCGCTTGGGTAAAACTACGAAACAGGTGGTAATATTTGTGCGTCTGGGTTACATACACAGGCTTAACAGAAGTATCGATAATTTGTTGAATTAAAAATGTCACATCAATATTTCTTGTACACGCTTCTTTTAGCATACGGAATATTAACGGTAAATGGCGATGAACTGGTAAGTAATTCTTTAGTGCAGGAAACCTGTTTAGTTTTTGCAATTAAGGATTGTTGTTTGTTATGCAAAGTGAAGCTGCTTATTTCCTAATACCCCAATAACGTAACGGTCTAGCATTAAGAATATCCCACAGTTTCTGGAAAGCATCTCGTTTTCTTCAGATGGCTACTTTCTGTTTTAGGTAAATAAAGATTCGCCGTACAAAGGTAAGCCGGAAAAACTATTAGTGTTTCAAACTTAATTTGCCAAATTTTTTTCCCCTCACTGTTAGTTTCCACGCTGACTTTTTTTTCCGCGGTTTTCATTATCTTGGTGGTTTGAAACATTTTGCCTTCCCTCCTCCTTTAGAGGATCCCCGTGATAAAGGTCATGCGTTTTATGCCCTGCGAAGCTGCCACCACTCGATGCATGAGGACAGCGGTGAGTTCTTTGCGCCGGACTTCCTTTGCTCCAGTCCTCCGCTGTGGTGTAACTGGACAATCCATGTGAAGTCCGGGAAGCACGTCCAGGTCCTCCTGGAGGACTTCACCCCTGCCGACACCTGTCATCTCAAGAACGATCAGATTCACCTGGACGAGTACCCGGCCGCGGGGAGGCACCGCATCCTGGAGGGGTGCTGGGACCGCATCGAATACACGTCTCGCTCGAGTACCTTGCACGTTGTCCAACTGATCGGGGGGGACCCCAGACCTCCGCACCGAGGCTTCTATGGCCGTTATCGTGCCTTTGAGCCGCCCAGCGTGGACGGACATCGGAACGAAGTCGAGGAAAAGGGCTCACTGCATGATCAGTATGAAGAGCAAGTTGCTACAACGTTATTGCCGACGTCCGATACAACACTTGCGCAATATAACCAGCTAGAGGAGGGTTTGCAGGACAACGAGGCACCAAAATACGAGCAAAAAAACATTACGTACACCACTGATGATTTTGGAGAGGACAGTCCTAGAGGGCATAATAACGAAGAAATTGCAAATGATTTAAACGGGCATGAAACCTTGGACATGAAGCGTTCGGCTCCTGCCAGAGTCGGTCACGATCGGGAACCGTCCCCACCCGATCTCAGCACCACAGCTCCTGCGCTGACGGGCATGTGGAGTGCAAGGACTCTGACGGACCCATCGGACAAACAGCCGGTCGATCGGCTTCCAGTGCCGGACCACTCATGGGTGACTGAACGCGTCGCAGACAACGGGCAACTCTGGGGAGTGGCAGGTGAGTTCTGTACTAAAACACCCTTTGGGAAATACTTGCATATGCTTTACCACATATTAGTTGGTAAAAGGTTTGGGGATTTCAGTCCATAGATTCTCACTGTCTGCTTTTCCCCCCCCATTTATAGAGTTTGCGCGCACACAGGATTCCGCAAACGCAAGTCGCATGGTGCATTTACCTGGAGGTAAAGCAGTGAGAAGGGTAAATCTGTTTTAAGGTGGAAACGCTGACCGTAGTTCCTATACGCATGTTGCATAGTTGTATGTCACATATGTTCTAGTATAGCATCTTGTTTCTTTAAACCGATTGCTGTTGTCAGACTGCTTGTTTGAAGTGGCTGTAGAAGTCTACATGAATATGCGAGAAGTTCGGAACTGGGAACATGCAGTGAACTCTCTCCAGAAATCCGTGGAGGACATGGTACATCTTCCCGTCATACTTTTGATTTCATGTGCTTTGACTGGTAATATTGCACAAATTATGCTTTTTCCTGTCACAGGTCATTGAGGAATTGGTTTTTGCTCTTCAACTGAAGGCTATGTCCACAGACAGAATAAAGAGGTACGTTCATTCCTGCGGCGAAATGCAAAGTATAGTAGGACGAAAAAAATAGTATATAAACGGTGTCTTTGGTGCCCCCTAACGGAAGCTATGTTCACAGGCTGCACTCCAGTGTGCTGCTCATCACGTGGCTGCAGTTTGCAGATGCATCCCATTGTCTGCAGGTTTATGAGCTGCTGAACATAGCGCTACAGCAGCTGCTAAGGAAGGTGGTGGAACTCAGTGGCAGCAAGCAGTCAAACTCTACCTCTGTGACCTCTGTCTCTGCTGAAGGTGTCCATTTTATATCCTTAGTCTGCCTGTCACTGTGGCCAAAGGTTTGCTAAGCACAGTTAATTGTTCATTGCAAGCCATTATAGCTTGTTTAAAGCCTCATCAGTGCTGGTGCTGATGCCATAAGTAGCACTGGGATTCTGTTTATAGAATTATCCTTTGGAAAATGTTAAGTTTGTCCTGTAGGTGGCAGTGGTGAGGACTTTAAGAATGTTGCATGTGCAGCATGGCTCAAACCTGACATGCTGTGGCCTTCATCAGATATGAATGAATGCAGGACGAAGCTGGCGCTGTGCGACGCCCACGCCGACTGTGTGAACCACTTTGGCTCCTACGAGTGCCGCTGCCATTCAGGGTTCAAGGATGTGTCTCGTCTGGGTACCAGTGGACTGATGTGTGCGGGTCCAACAGGTGTGAGCAGGCAGTGTGTCTCATTTCTCATGCGGGTTCTGGTTTTCTCCTGCCTGACACCGTCTCGGTTTCCCCAGGCTCTGGCCTGTCTGTGTCGCCAGTCATGCTCCAAGGCCTGTACATCTTGTGCTTCTTGCTTGGGTTTTTCTTCGTCATCCTCCTTGGCATTGTGGCCGTGCTACACCAACGGCATCGCCGGGGAGTGTTCCTGGTGCCCTGCGGGAGCGACGCCAACAACTGCAGTGCCGCTCACGATGGCGGTGTCCCCCCGCCCCCTCCAGTACGCAGGCCGCAAAATGGCTGGGACGATGGCAAAGCTGGCTGCCCCTCTGTGGGCCTGCCTTTGCTCAGGTTCAGCTCTCTGCTGCCCCCTGATGGTGGGATGCAGACTGAGGCAGAGCAGGGTGGAAAGCAAGTTCTGTGATTCCCACACCCATCTGTTTAATATAAACCGTAATGGCTGTGTAAAACTGGGTCAGACTTCCGTTATTGAGGACTATACAGATTGGGCTTTCGTGTTTCCGCTATGTGGAAGATCCTTAACATGTCTTTCTTACAGGGGTGTGTGTGCGTGTGGGGGTTGTTTTTATTTATAATTCCTACCCATAATGCTTTAGGTGCACAATTACCAGAATGGTATGTCATGGTTGGTATCTTGAACTTGGGCCCGGAGATGATTATGAGCATGTCTTTGCCAAAAAAAGGCAGACATTTGTGTTTGATTGCAGTTTGTCTGCAACAATAAAACTTGCATGAAATGAAAGCATTTAATCTTTTTTTGAACTGGATGGACCTTGCTCTGTAAGGATGATTTCAGGAATTTCATCTGTTTTCACTTCTGCCCATTTCATAATATTTACATGAGTGTGGTCTGTAGTTCAGGCTGCCACAAGCTCATTACAAATTAGAGGAGAGCTTTGTTTTGTATCTGTGCATACAGATACAAAGCAAAATTCTGTGTATTTAGCTGGAACGACACATTGTAAAACCTGCAGTGTTAGTTTAAATGTAAACCCTGTCTATTTTCTGCAAAATGTTACTATATTCACCCACAGTTATGTCATGAAAACACAACCAGTTTTATCATGTTCGTATACAGTGAGGAAAATGTATCTTAGAAATGCCATCAAACTACAACTTTTTCTTCAGTTTGGGGAAAAACTAAAGCTTGTGGAATAGTTGTGTTACTAATTACTTTTGGGAATTATTCAGATGTCTCCTGTGATGCTGGAGGCTTCCGTGTTCATGGTTCACATAAGTATTTAACTTTTTATACACACCCCCCCCACCCCCTTGTCCCACAGTAGGTGTGTTACAGCTGACAATGTGCAATAAGTTTAAACTTGGTTTTCAGACCTGAGCTGTTCACCTGGCTTTCTCTATGTACTTGGGTTAACATCACATCTGCAAGTCAAGGAGGTCAGGAGTTGGCATGACAACAGAGTGCAAGATGCGATTTTGCACATAAAGATGGTGGGGTAGTCTGTTGCTTCTGGTGAGGGAACTGTCTTGGCTTTTAAAGCAGCTGTAGGAACATCAGCATGTTCTAAATCTCTGATCTGTTGTCAGTGAGTCACTGGGTTGGCTATAGACTGAAGTTGTATGTGATGATACAGAATTGATAATGCAGGATATATCGGCCAGATGGCGCTATTGGGACATTACAGCAGGGATGCCACTTCCTGAGACTACAGCCCAACGTACGTGTGAATTTGGAGACCAGTTTGTCTAGTTGGAACTGCCCTGTGGCTTTTGGGATTTTGCCAGTGTTAACTTTTTAAATGCTTCCTAAAAATTCTGGCTTTATTGTAGTGCTACACCTCTTTTTAACATGCATTGTAAAAGAAAATTCCTTTTGTACCAATATTTAACTGACGACGGCTTAACCTTCGACGTCTGAGGAATTTCACAAGCTTTCTGAACACGTGCCTGCAGTTTATCCTTATGCTGACACCTGAGGTCTGAGAAAAAAAAAAAAAAAAAAAGTCGAGACAGATCATGCTTCAGGGGAGCACAGTATTTGTGTGTCCAGCTGCTAAAATTGGGGATTTGTCGTAAGGTGTTTATACCTGTACTGAGTTCTTAGTGGACGGAGGAAGAGGATGACAAAACTGTGATGTATTGGATATTTGACAGTATACATGCACTTTTACTAAAACTGCATTAACTCTTCCCAATATTTAATTTTTCTTATACTTAAAATGTTGGATAACAGTTAAAATGGGGCATATTAGATGGTGACTCTACATTAAACATTTATTTGTCACACTGGAGTCTGCTCCAAAGTTGAATTTGTGTGTGTGTGTGTGTGTGTACTGTTGGGTGGCAACATAATTCAGCAGGTGGCCACCTCACACCTCCAGGGTTAAAAGTTCAAATCTGGTTATCATTGTGTGGAGTTTGCATGTTCTGCCCACAGCTACGTTTCCTCTGAGTTCTCCGGTTTCTTTCCACAGCTGAAAGGCGTGCAGGTCACATGATTTCCAAATCCAAATTCCTGTGTGTGTACATGCTGTGGTACACTTGGTCGCTCTGTCCAGCTTGTACCCTGCCTTCCAGCCTAGGTGCCTGGGATAGGCTCCAGGCCGGAATGGGGCAGCTTTGATGAAAGATGGTTTAACACATAGTTGGAGCGAGTCTTTTTAAAAAATTCCAACTTATCAGCTACTGACTGTTGTACCCCATTTTAGTTTTATGGTTGTTTTTAACTTCCAAGGAGTAAAGCCAGAAATGGGTAGAAACTTGTTACAGTTCTATTGATAGTTTATGCAAGGCATTTATAAACGAATTTATACAATATAAAATTCATAAAACATCTACCGTTCGACTGATGTGTGGAACAAAATGATACTCTTTATAATCAACCCCATGAAAACATTTGAAACGACGCAAATGTTTAACTGCTGAAAGGACCAGAGCAAGTTTCTTACCGCTGTCGTCGTTTGTGTTGAACCCGAAAGGACCACCTTCATCTTCGCCTCTCCCCTTGACGAGGTGTCACGTTGGCTCCTTTCGGTGCATCTTAGGTTCAGCATCGCCTGGTTGCTTTGAGCTCAAGCGTGATGACATAAGAGCAGTGCTCAGGAGTCCAGCAGGCTAGGCCTTAACACCCCGGGAAAATCAGCTTTGTGAGAATTTTCGGCGGGACCCAGCTAGCGGTGCAGACCAGCGAGCCCAGGTGTCACAAGCGGATAAAGTAAAGCGAAACGATAGAGTATCTTCGGAATGTCTTCTGCAGGGATTACAGCACATATCCAGTTCTACGGAAGAGCAGATTTATAGGGGCTTACTTTATAAAGCCTGATCTAAGCTCAGCTGCCAGGTTCTGTTAAAACACAATGATAATTATGCCAAGATTGCTTCTCCTGACAGATCAGCGCGTAACAGCCTTATTTCACAATACTTTAGCAACGTTTCTTTCAGCACGTTATGAACAAACCAACACGGTGTATAAAGTGGTTCTTTGGGGCTGGGGAGGGTTCACATAAGTGATGACACTTTGATGACACTATATGTGGGTGGGATGAGCAACAGTTGACAGGTGCCTGTAAAACCCTGCAACAATGTAAATTAACTTTAATATATGGTATGTCTTATAACAAACAAAATGAATGCCTTAATGCCTGACAAATCCAGTTCAATCCCAAAAGAAGCCAATGACAAAGCATACTTAAACGTAAATGGCAGGTGGGTGATGTCAAATTTAGCCCTACTGCAGCTACTCAGATGTTTCACACCTTAGCTGCTGTCCGGACATGCCGGCAGGAGAATGGGATAGGTGCCCAGAATAGGAGTACCGAAATACGATGAGCCATCACAAGTGGGTTGTTTTCATATGGAACTTCCCGGGGTCGTGGGACATATTCACTTCTGGTCAATCACTGATGACTCTGGTGTCACCTTGGGGACACAGCCAGAGTATTTAAAAACTGACCACTGAAGACAGCTGGCAAGCATATGGAATAATTTCAAGTTCTGTCGGGAACTGCTTTTCAGCTATGCCTTTATGCGCCTTCTACTTAACCGTGTAGCCGTTATGGCTGTACTGACCATAGACATCTCTTCGGGTCGAGATGTTTCCCACAGTAGGGAGATTAAATTAAGTGGTTCCACCAGCAGAGGGTGCTGATGTTTCATAAACTATGCCTACATAGTGCTACAGAGCATAATTAACTGAGCACTGACAAAGTGCAAGCATTTTTGCAGAGGAGCTGTTTCCCTCAGTGGCATAACTGATGTATGGCATGTACCGATTAAGTTCTCACGGTCATTTGAGCTGATAGCTAACCCTAAACCCAAAGTCAGAAGCCTCGATGTCAAGAGTTTCAGTTTGCTAAAATTTCTGCCTCCCCTCTTTCTGTTACAATGAGTAGATTGACTTGCAATGAAGAGAAGGGTAAAATGCTGGTAATTTTGAATGGTGTTTCAATTAGCTTTGATGAAATAGAGCTTTGACAAGTGTATAAATCTGCAGATTATATATTTCCCATTCCTCAGTCTGTGTGTCAATATTAATAATAATCTGTTTTTTTGCTGGGTGTTTGTTTGAAAGAGGACTGGGTGTGTCCAGCTGAAAATGTGCATTTACTTTTTAAAGAATTTTCATTGTGTTTCACTCCTGAGTACACTTTTGCTTTGATCAACACCTGCTGTTAACCTGTTGATGTATTTATTTTTGCAGTTCAGTGTTGCTTCACCATTCATGAGATGAGACAGTTTTGCTTCTTAGATCCTAACTTAGGCAGGTGTGTGCTCTGCACTGTGCATGGAGTCCCACTGAATGACATGTGAACAGCAGATTTTAACCATTGTTTAACTGTGACATGTATAACTCTAGGATGTGCACAGTCTATGGTTTGAAACGCCAGTTACTTTTTATGCAGACATGCGCAAGAGGTCAGAGTTCATTCCTTTCCTTGATGTTCTGCAGGTCCCCTTTGACGGAATTGCTGTCTTGCTGACTTATGAGCAGAATTTTGGATATCAGGCTAATTTGCTTTAAGACGTATTTCAGCTATCTCGCTCACTTCCTGTGAGTGCCATTTCAGCTATCCCACTCACTTCCTGTGAGTGCCATTTCAGCTATCTCGCTCACTTCCTGTGAGTGCCATTTCAGCTATCCCGCTCACTTCCTGTGAGTGCCATTTCAGCTATCCCGCTCACTTCCTGTGAGTGCCATTTCAGCTATCCTGCTCACTTCCTGTGAGTGCCATTTCAGCTATCCCGCTCACTTCCTGTGAGTGCCATTTTAGCTATCCCACACACTTGCTGCGAGCTGAATTTCAGTGCTGCCATTTTCCTCCTTTGCATGATCCATGAGTAAAACGAGGTGGAGGATAAGCGGTGGGAGGTGTGTCATTCGCACTTGCTGGCCCTGCTAAGTCACACGGATACAGTGCAGGGTCATTGTTCGGAGCTGGCAGAGCCCGAGCCTCTAGCCGTCAGGACATATGGCACCTCCGCCGTCTCGGAGATCAAAAGGAAATTCCCAGGAGGGAGACTTTTCAAGGAGGACTTGTATGCAGATGGCTGATATTACTTTGCATATTCTGCTGTCGGTCAGTCCTCGGGTTTTGCATATGCACAAAAAACTATAGTTTAGCACAGGGAATAAAGCAGCAGACATTCTGTAGATGTTGGGAAAAGCAGGGCTTTGTGCTTTGTGTCTTTGAGGGTGCTCACTCATCCTCTTCCGCAGACCAGCTTCTCTCATTTGTTAAAGAAAAGTACTTGCATCCACAGATTTGTTGCTTGCTTGTAGATACTTGACAGGCTCCATTTAGTTCATGGGATGTGGCAAAGGTGAGAATGTCTGCATTTTTTTCAGCTTTTGTACTGTTTTTAATTTGAAGAGATGGCTTGTAGCCATGACCAGGAAGGGCTTCTCAAGCCATTCTTTTACCAGTGCTCTTCTTGAACATGCAGGTTGAAATGCCTCCAGTGCTCCAACAGAAGCTAACAGCATCACTGGAGCACTGGCACCTACCACTTAATTAGGTTCAGTTTGGGTTCCTCGAACCAATGTTATTCCACTTTTTGTCATAATTACAGGACAAAATACAAATTTTGGAATCTTAATCCAAACACAGCTGTCCTCCTAGGACCTTCTGTTTAACAACTTGGTTTCAGTTCCGAAGGTCAATGGGCAACCTGACATGTTGGATTAGCCAAATGAAGGTACTTAAATGAAAAGGAAAGCCCCGTTAACAACACGTGTCAAAACAACATTAAGGAAATGGGCAGGAAATCCAAAGTACAGTCTTCATCCATCTCTGGGAATACTCCTGTTGCTGCTTATGGAGTTAGCGTTCCACCTGACCTGCAGAGGGCGACACCTCTCTGCTGCGGTGTTCCCTGGAGAAAAGCATGTCTTCATGGGCTTCCTCTTCAGTTTCAGCCACCAGTGCCTCTATTAATATATTCAGTTGCTATGTTTTTATGCTCAAGGTCCACATTTCTGTGTTTCTGGAATCTCGGAAATCACCATGTGTCTAACAACTGTCTCAGCTACTCCAATTTTGCTGGCCAAAGCACACGTCTTTTCTTCGAACCATAAAGCTGTAAACAGGGATTTGTAGCTTCCATCCCAGTTTGACACCACAGAGTGGTGGGAAGTGCTGATTTTCCACTGCACCTGTTTTGGGATTTTGGAGGACTCCTGGTCAGGTGTTTCTTCCTGCTAGTATAGCAAACTCAGCAGGAATGAGAAAGACCCAAGATTGTATTTTATTAGCTTAATATTTAATGGTCACAGCTGTTCATGGTGGACCATCTCAAAGCGGAAGTCTTGCCTGTATATCCTAATATTTATACACTAATTTAAAACAGAAACGTACTGTGTGCCTTTACTCTAAAATGTTAAGCGTGGAAGTGTCTTTTTAAAAGCCGGTAACTTAGTGTGGCAGCTGTAACAGGTTTTATTGAAGGGTCACGGTCTTTCCTTTGATGAACTTCTACCCTTGTGAGTGGAGAGCACTAATGAAGTTGGGTAAGTCCTGCATGGCCAATCTACTGAGGACAGTGAGGACGGCGGCCATCTCCTTCGCTCTTCTTTGTTCTGGCGTGTGCGTGTGTCGCCCGTCTCCAGGTGACGCGCTGACCTTGCCACCGACGGCCGCACCTCCTGCGGCCGGGGACGGCTCTGACTCAGAACGTTGCTCGTGCCTTGGCTCCGGGCCAGGAGGGGAGCGTCCCTTCCATCTGTTCTCTCAGCAGAGGGCGAGACACTGGGCCGCCCCGCCACGCGCTCTTCCTCCCCGTCCCTGGCACGCGCGCCGTCCCGTCTGTCGAAAGACGCGCCGAAGACCCCGCCCCTTCACCGCCCGCTGGAGAACCACCAGCAAGGATGCGTGCCAGAACGGCGAGCCGGAGCACTGTCCGAGGAGCAAATCAAAACGCCGTTGATGTTACCAAGCCGGAAATAAGCAAAAACGATACAGGGATTTAGCAAGATGGGTGTGAGGTCTTCAGGTTTTCATCAAATGACTGATGGACCTTCCAGTTTACTTGCCTTTTAAAGTCAAAAGCCAAGGAGGTGACCCTACAAAAGAGAAGATGAAAACAGTTGATGTTTGTCAAATCAGGTCCTCCAATCGC
Organism: Chitala chitala; assembly: GCA_025773905.1. Lineage (NCBI taxonomy): Eukaryota > Metazoa > Chordata > Actinopteri > Osteoglossiformes > Notopteridae > Chitala > Chitala chitala. The sequence goes on from JABJVR010036120.1 coordinate 32,849, forward strand.
TGCTGTAGGAAAATAGCTGGTGACAAAGGAGAATTCCTTTTGTGCCCGAACACCTCGTTAATAATGGAGAGATCAAAGGGAAGCTGAGCCTCCTTCGGGATAAGACGTCTCTGTGCACTGGAGCGAGACAGAGATGTTGTGGCCTCTCCTGAGATACTTGGACCCGTGCTCGAACTGATGCTGTGAACGAGGGGCATGGGTGGGGGTGGGGCTGGGGGGGACCCCCGATGGGCCGAACTTCAAAGCTGCCCTGACCAGCCCTGCTTGGCGCAGAACCAGCGTTGCGTGGTGCCCTCTTCGTGTACGTCTGTGAGTTTGTGTGTGTGTGTGTGTGTGTGTGTGTGTGTGTGTGTGTGTGTGTGTGTGTGTGTGTGTGTGTGTGTGTG
>JABJVR010036131.1:8101-33229 GCA_025773905.1 Chitala chitala
CGCCGTGTGTTTGCGCTTTGGGCTGTGCGCCGTGTGTTTGCGCTTTGGGCTGTGCGCCGTGTGTTTGCGCTTTGGGCAGAACTGACCGTACTGCTATAATACACATTCACGGATAGATAGAGGGAGTGCCTTTACATTGGCACTGATTTGGGTACACGTTATTGTCACAGAATAATACCAGTGCTGAATCTAAGTTCAAATGCAGCTACAGTCGTGGTGAACACGGTAGAGAGTGTAAAAGGCATCTTTACATGACATGTCAAGTTGGCATGTCAGGCGGCCAGAGCGAAGCAGGCACCAATGCGCTCGGGGTTCTCTCTAACAGAAGACCTGCGCGGAGTTTGCATTTAGTACAATACAGTGTTTTCAAGTACTGAAATCAGCCAAAATATGACTTTGTGGTCTAACTGGTTTAACATTGTTCAAAGGACCAGGAGAGTCGTTTAATAGCAGGGCAGCTTGGCTTTCATTTTAATTTGTTCCATTGCTCCAACATTGCTGTGTGTTTGTGCGTTTTTAACGGAATATCTTAACCACACAGCAAAACATTTGTGCAGAAAAGCTATTCATTTTTCCCCCTCCTCAAACACATTCCCTAAAGCCTTTTTATTCTTTGCCCAGTCAGATTTGCTTCCCCCCCCTTGTAGCCCCCTGCAATCCAACCCCCAGCTGCACTCAAAACCAGTGGACCAGGATACACAAGGCAGGAAAAGGCTCTCCACGCAGAAAGAGGGGGGCGGCTGCCTCGTGTGGGGAAGCCGACAGAGGCAGCGGCCTCGTGGGGGGGTGCAGCAGGCAGAGGCAGTGGCCTCCTGGGGGGTGCAGCGGCCTCGTGGGTAGGCAGAGAGAGGGCGCTGTCTAAAGAAGAAACATCCTGTCTGCCCAACAACATGGATACGACGCTGTATTTCCCACACATGAGTGCTGTGGAATTGCCTTCTGGGCAGATGGACAGGTAGTTTTGAAAGCCAATCAGTATTTAATTTTGCGAAATGACCACTTGCCATCATTACTGCTGTTATGAGCCCCTAAACAGCGTCGGTTCTCCTTGTCCACACCTCTTGTACCCTTGCTGCCCCTGCGTTATCGGTTTTTGTCACTGCTTCCAGGAGCTGCCCCGCATACAGGAGACAGCAGAATGGTGTTTAACTGCCTTTATTGTGATGTGACTAAGACGGATGTGACATCATTGTGCACACTCTCCTGCAGACCGCGAGTGTTAATGAAGCCATTAGCGCAGTCCGAGCGGGTGGAGAGAATAGCAAAATTACCATTATTCCAGAACCATTAAGGCTTAATCTGCCACCTTCTCTCCATCCTGTGCTCCCCCTTGCTCTCCAGCTCTCTCCCTCTTCCTCTCTCTTCCACACTTGTCAGCACGCTGATCCACTCCTGCCGTCCTTCTGAGCTTCATTAATTCATTTGTTATCAAAAGCCGTTAAATTGGGGAGAGCGTAGGGAGAATGTCCTTAATTATATATTTTACGGCCTTCATCCTCACCGGCTCCACGATTCCGTCCCCAGACCTTTGGATTCATAAATCTCGCTGCCCCAAAGTGCTGCCTCTCTGTACTCCAGAAACAAAAGTCCTGTTAAGTGGTACAAAGTGGCCGTCTTCGCATCACGTCGGTGACCTTGAACTAATCCTGCGCCAGCCGGCCGGCCGCCCAGCCTGCTCGGGGCTCTGAGGACAGGCTGACATTTCTCCTGCCTTTCCCAGCCTGCATTTCACACGCTATAACACATTGAGGTGCCCACAGCCTGTACTATCTCCTGTTTACCAACAGTGCATGACTAATTTCAAGTTATTTAAATTAAGAGGAACAAATTCCCCTCGCACTTGTCTGCATTGTTAAGGCAGTTTCCTGGGTGTCTCTGCCCGGCTGTGTAACGGGTTTGAACTGCCCTCGTCATTCCCAGACAGCCTCTCCTGATTTAGAAGCTTGTCTGCGTGGAGATGCGTGGTCACCTCCAGATGCATATCGTCTTCGTTAAGCCTCGCCAGACGGATCTTCTGACGGGTCACTGGCCGCTGGCTCCTGCTGCGCACAGCCTTTTGGGATTTTATTGTTATACTCTTTGGTGGCATTAGGCAAGAAAAATACAAATACACGTAGAGTAATTACCCAGATAAGACTGATTTTAAAACTCTAATTAAAGGTAGTAAACGGAAAACAGAATTTCCATTTCGGACACGTAGACCCAGTAAGTGACCACTCTGGTAAGGTTTTACCAGCAGAGAAGCTGTGTGTGTTTAAACACATCCATGAGTCAGCAAGACATACTCCACAGGCTACAGGTGGGCACATAATCAGTGGTGGGGGTATGTGGGCAAACATGGCATGTGGTTGGCATTGCTCCTTTTTGCTGAAATGGTACAGAAGAGGTGGGGGGGTCAAACGGGGTGAGTGTGTGAAGTGACACAGTGGCCATCACAGGCACTTGTACCATGACAGAATAACCATGATGAAGGAATGCAGCTCATTGCACTTCCTGTGCGTTATCCAGCACAACCCAAGTTAATCCTGCCTTGAATGCAGTGGTGCACTTAATGGTGCGTTTTGTGTAAACTGCATGTTCTTGACCTGGGACAACTCATTGTAAAAGGTGACCCCAAGGAGTCACGTCAGGTGTGTGTGAGCTTCACTGTGGCAGAGGATGGTGCTCAGGGAAAAAGAAGGTTCCAGGTATTCAGGTGAAACGTGTATCGATTAATTTGAGTAGAGGTGGTTGCTAAGTGTTCAGCTAAGCACATGATGTCTTCCTGAGCACCTGGACCTCAGGAGCCCGAACAGCACACAATAACAAAATAACAGAATATCATAGTAGTACAGGAAGAATTTCTGTGCGCCGTCACCACATTTCTGTGAAATATGTCTATGCTTTAATAGTGGTTGTAACGATATGGAAGCGATCTGTGAAGAGCTGCTTTGGTTTAAGTGTGAAGGTACCTCCAGCCCAAAGGTGAGGTGTGTGAAACTGTGAGGGGTGAGCGTGTGTCCGCTGTCTGGCATTTCTTATTGCATGCTGCCCCTCTGCACTTTCACCTCTCAGACGTGTCTGTGAAATTTGGTGCAGCCTTCATCTGTGCAACAGGCCGCTGCCAAGAGAGTGCTTGAAACGTCTGTGTTGAAAACGAGCAATTCCTAAATAATATGACACCATGATCCAAAGCATCCCGCTCAGCCACGCTCTTCTTTTCATGTGTTGCAAAATCATGCTGCTGTTGAAGGGGGAAGTCTTCATCTGTCATGGGCACATTGTCTGCCCCAGTAATGAAAGAGGCAGTTCCAGCTCTGAAGCAAGTCTCATTTAGGTGTAAAATGATCTCAACAGTATCTGCATTGTGTCCAAAACTCAGCGGCGGGAGACTGAAGGGGCGGAGTCAGATAAAGGCTCCTCCCCCCATTTTGTGCGGTCCTGACTGCCACTCATTACTACCTTCCCTTGAGTGCCCTGGAAAATGAGCTTTAACACGTTTATTATTTTTATAATGGTGATTTTATTGGAAAATCAATCATCTCAACTATGCATTAATGCTATTTAGGCCTGCATAACGTAAATATAAACATACAGTATGTTGTGTATATTAATATAGTTAGTGTGGAAGCATTTGAACAGTTACCGGTAGCTGAGCAGCGATGCTGCTAGCCATGCTTGTCTGCTGATTGGCCTACTGGTTCTGCAGTGACACCCTTTGGTTGTGGCCTTGTTACACCACCCTGTTGACATTGTTGGGGGTGGGGTCACCCTCTGTCTCTAGAGTGTCAAACACTGGGCCCTGTGGGTTGTGGCAGCACGGTCAGCATTTACACCCCAGGCATTTTCTCATTTTACACTCCACCACTTTTGGTTTGTGTCCAAAGTCAATGTGATACCTCACAGTTTTCACGGTTAACGTTCTGCCAAGACATTTTAATTGTGTCATTCACAATTAAAATGTTCGGTCCTGAACTCAAGCTTTCTTGTTGGTTAGAAACCCAGATCTGGAAACATGGAGCTACAAGATGCTTGTGCAGTGAAGGAAGACGAGGTGTTGATGTTGGCTTTGACCTGAACTTGGTCAACATGATCGGAAACGTCAGAACCATGTGACTTGTGTAAGAAGCTGGCAGGATCAAGTCCCAGAACGGCAGGAGTCACAATGTTTGTAACTCCATATTTAGACAATTTCCTGGTGGATTATTGTGACTCTCTATCCCTTCATCCCTCAGATCATCCTAGAAAATCATCATCTGTAGTCCGGAGAGTTAACGCAGGTTTCCACATGGGGACTACGCCCAGAGTGAGTGGGGGTCCTGCCACAGAGCCTGGCTGCCCTGCCCAGCAGGACGCTGCTTCCTGCCGTCCGGGCTGGCCTCGTTACGCTCTTCACTCGTGTGGCACCAGACAGGCAGTGAGGCTGAACTGTGGACACAAGGTGTAGATCACGTTTCCTCCGCCTTTTATCTCGTGGTGTAAATCTGTTTTATGGTCCTCCGCTCAGCGCTCATGATTCTCCGTGGTAACGGTGCTTACATGGGATGTACTGCCTGCAGCCATAGCAGCTTCCCAACAAACTTATTTGCGAATAAATAAAGTTGGTGCAGCCTTAATAGCTACCACAAAAGAACCGGCTGGCATTACGACCTGTAATAGTGCTAATTAAGTGGCTCTTGGAGCCGCTTCCCCGGCAGGCCGGTTCAGCTTGGGTTCACTGCTGTGTGACCAGGGTCATTCGGATCAGAACAGGAAAACCAGAGCCTTAGATGGAAGAGACGGGGCTCTAAGGCCTGGGAAGTGGCGCTTGTATACCGAAGGTAGGTCCTCGGGGCATTAACTCAGGACATATTGGTAGTTCCCCTAATGTAGAAATGGTAAACAGTGCATGTTTTATCTCCAAATGATTAAAATAATAAAAGTAATAAACAAGCAGTAAAATAATTCCATGTCGGCTCTTCTGCAAAGACCTCTGTCACGCTGTGCTCTGTCTGAGCTCGAATCCTGAGCACCACGGAGAACAAAAACCGGAATTTTCCATGCAGTGGACGGGGAGCATGTGCGCTTGTGTTCCGTTTCCCTGACACTGGCTCCCAGCCTGCCCCCCTTCCCCAAGGGCCCCCGTTAATTACGCTGACTGACTGCCGCCTGTGTCACACAAGAACAGCGATGACTTTACGGCTCGCGGAAATTGCCCCCAAGTAATTGCAAAGTCCTTATTCAGAGCGCAGATGGATGACAGCAGCCATCTCTTTGTAACACCATTGTTGGGGAGCCGATGGTGAGAGAGGTAGTTGAACTGCAGCCCCCCCTCAGGATTACCCATTAACGCTTAACACGTCCCGCTTTCACATTATGAGGCCACTAGCAGTGCGGCGGATTAAGGGGCCTCAACCAGCGTTACAGGGTCAGCTCCCAGATGGGTAATTGCTGTTGTACCATTGAGAAAAACAGACTTAACACGAGTCGCTTCAGCACGGATGTCCAGCTGTATTAATGAGTATAATTAGTTCAGGAAATAAATCTGCATGAAATTAGGTATAAAATTGGAGGCCATGTTGGTGATTATGAACATAACCGTTTGTTGCCTAAATAAACGAGTTAGTTTATCGTAGTGGTCAGGTTAGGTTTCCATCAGATGTTTTACAGCGCCTTGTTTTTAATGGCGATGATAATAATGAGGCATTTTATCACTGCTCACAAAGAACCAAAGGCAGACGCTGTTCCAAGAAGACCAGATTAATCCAGCGGCAATAAGAAATCTGTCTTGCGCTGTAAATCTGTCCAAAACGAGCAGGTCTTTGTCACTTACAGTGGTTCTGGGTTTTACTGGCTGTCTAATGATGATTAACACTGCAATATTAATGCAAGCAAGACGTGACAGAACGACAACCTAAAATGAATGAAAGTGGATCCCGACAGACAGTAATTTCCCACCAAAGGAGTCCGGAAACTCGCTTGTTCCTAGTGGCCGCTTTCCTTGTGCATCTTCACATCCATTTAAGCAGATTTATTTCCGAAGACAGCAGAACAAAACGTGAAGCCAGAAAAATAATAAAAGATGGTTAAAAAAAAAAAAAAAAAAAAACATAAAAATTCACTGCGAACGGCTGCTACCTGGAACAGAACGCCGAACAACGTGATGACTGTCACTCGAAAAAGAACGCACAGATTCGGCTGCAGAGAACTGGCAGAAAAGGCATGTCTCCTCTCCGAGTAGAGCAGAGCCAGAAGGTAGTGAGGGAAACGAGCACCCGCTGGAGGAGCACCTCACCTGCACACGTGACCCCCCCCCCCCCAGGGGCCCCGCTGGTGTATGACAGCCATGGGGACAGCAGAGCCTCTAAAATCACATGTTAAAAACACAATTACATCAGTGAAGGAGTTTCAGGCCTCTAATTGAATTATCCATCCAGATTCATGCTAGAAATTAAGCACGTTGTTTTGGTGTTCCACACTGACAGCACAGTCTGTAAACGTCAGAGAGGCAGTGATAGGTGTTTTTGTACAATACTGTGGCCACCGTGTGTAGTTCACTATGATAATCTGTGGTTTTGGCATTCTTGAAAAAAACATTTTGACTTCATTAACTGGCAAGCTTTAGCACAGCTGTGTCAAGTGTGCAGCAGGTTAATAACCAGTTAAACCTCATCGTTTTCACCCCAGAGCTCAAGGTGAAATGCTTAGAAGTGGCACAGCGAGTACTGAGTCAGAAGCGTAGGCACTTGACTTCAGGTACTCCCCATCTTCAACATGGCACTAGGTGTTCTATGCGGCCAGTCACTGCCCCCCCCCCCACCTGATTTTACCCCCCTGGTACAGTGCAGACGTGCAGTTTGATGTGCATGCTCTGAGTACCAGTGTACAGCCAGACATGCCAGAATGAGGGAAGGAAAAACTCTTAAGAGGAGGAGGAGTGTGTAGGTGTGCAGACGGGGGGGTGTGTACCGCGTCTCTGCTGTTACTCTCCCACTTTTCTTCCAACAGTTGAATTATTTGAGTGTCAAAGGCACCTTGGCTGTCCCCTCTGGCTCTTAGTTCACTGCCCGCCCCCACAGCTCTGACAGTGGCACTTAATGGTACAGCGTGTGACACTGTGTCCCCACGGGGGGGTGTGCCTGTCCTCACACCTGTCACTCAGGGTATTTAGCCAGGTGCACAGCTTCAGGTCCCGTGTTTCTGCTGCCGTCCACGCCTGCAGTGCCAAACCTCACGCTGCTCTGTCTGGTTTGGTGCGGTTTTCCACACCTTTCCCTGACAGCGCTGTACCTTTGATGGCCCTGATTATTCTGTGGGCACCAAAGGGCACGATATTGGGCAGCTTGACAGGACTGCTGAGATGGCATGCTGTTGGTCTTGCATAGAGATGGAGAGGATCCTCTAGGTTTTCTTGTTGCACAAGAGGTGGTGAAGGTGAAGGAAATGTCTTTGTTCTGAACAACTACACTTGTTTTATTAAATATCAACAAATGGTCTTCATTTGTCAGAAACATGATGCATGAAACGTCAATGAATTGACTTTTATGACTAATTTAATTACATATTTAGTACTGAGAAATGGCAAGTGTTACTACACAGGTGTTTCAGGTGTATCCAGTTAAACTGTGGAAACCCCGGTTTTAAACATGCAGGCCTGTACTTAAAGCTGCGAATGTATAACGTGTTAAATATACAGCGTGCACCCCAGAAGGGGAATTATGGTGCAGCAATGTACTTTGTTTTAATTACCAGTTGTGGGAACCTCCCCTTTCACTTAATTCCTGGCCCCCTGGGTTACCGTGGCACGGCCAGGGTGCCTGCTGTACCATGTGGTTCCCGGCTTAGGAAGACCCCCCCACCCCGTCCACATTTTGGAGCGCTGCCATTGCATTGCTTGTTGTTTTTATCACCCCCCCCCATTCTGCCCAGTATTATAACATACCATAAAAGCTAACGGCTAAATCAACATCAGCGTCTGTAATCTACAGCGTTGCTATTTAGCTGGAGGAGCGATTTAGCAATTTCCATAATTTTAGTTAATAAAAAGGGAAGACATCTCATCTGCACATCAATATGCCATAGCGATGATTAAAAGAGAAGGTGCCAATTGAGATCATTGTTTTCACATTACAGCATGTTGCATTTAAAGGGCATGAATGAAGAAAAATTCTTATTATTAAATATGCGTATACCCCAGCAGCTCTCCAGGGGATCTCAGAGTGTTGCACTGCAGTGAATGTGCTTTTTTTGTCATTTGGAATGGTAACTCGTTAAAAGGTTAGGCTGTTCGTTGGCAGGAAAGGGAGAACGTGAAGGCCTCCTCAGCTTTTATAGGACATTCTCAGCGTGGTTTGTGCATTCACATGCTCACAATGAGGATCTGTGCTTTTTTGGTTTTTTGTACGTGGATCATAGTTTGAGTTAAGTAATTGCGGCTGTGTGTGCTCGCTGGCTGCTCATGAGTAATCCAGCATTCTGTTGTTGTTGTTGTTGTTGTTAAAAGCATTATTGTTAGTAGTGGTAGTGGTAGTGGTAGCAATCTGTTTCCCTTTACATTATTAAGCTTTAAAATTTGCGTATAGAGATGATGCAGGTACTTTTTTGACAAGATGTCTCTCCTGGGCTGTGGAATGTTTGTTCCGTTCTGTTGCTGGGTTTGTGGCAGAGCGGCTTTTCAGCTTGTTTTTTTTAATGCGGAGCTGCATGTGACTCGGGCCGCCTTGGCAGGCTGCCGTGTGATTGGCAAGCTTAACCCCTGGCATGCTGGGAGCGCCGTAATTGGCCCTGGTTTTGTGCTGGAGCACCAGCATGTCTGTCCTCGGAGGCTTCTACTCCTCATCGCGCTGTCTGGGCCAGGAGTGAGTTGCTATGGCAACCGGGGATGAGTTAATACAGCAGGAGACCTAAATTGTATTATGATTTTTTTTATGAGGAGCCTAGTGGTTGGAACTCCTGATAATGCCAGAACACTAATTGAAACAACCGTTAGAAAACTGGTTGGAGACAGCTTGTGCTGTGGTGGGAAAAGGTGGAGCTGGTGACATTCTCTTATGGCTTTAGATGGTGCATCTCTCAGCCCCTTCCTTTCTTCTCTGCTTTTGGCATTGCAGTACTGCTAGTTTTCATAAGGAAGCGATGTCCCCACATGAATAACAACAACAATCTTATTAAAATATGTGATGCCTCTGCTAGGACTGAGGATTATGGTGAAATATGAAGTACTAAGTCAGTTAATTTCAACAACATTTGCGTTGTGTTTGTTGGCACTGTTGGGCCTCAGAGCCGAAGCTCTCCAAGATCCTGTTCATAACGGCTGGGATTGTGCTGCTTCAACAGCCACAGGGTCACGGTAGTGGAGCAAGTCATTGCAGTGTGTAGGACACTGTCATTCCTGAGAGCTCAACTCCATGACCTACCGGGTGAGACATGGATAGTCTCTCTGAGGTTTATGCAACCCTGCTTGGTGCTTTCAACAGGACAGGCTGTGCACTGTTCCCTGGGATGCTGAGCTAAATGTAGGCAGCTGTGGTGTGGATTCACTCCACAATCTGGAGTCGTGTGCCATTTTCAGCCTGGCCGTGAGACAGCCAGAGGGCTGACCACAGCAGGCCCGCTGCAGCCCGTGATAATGAGTCCAGCTTCCATCGTGAAGGGAACTCGAGGCACACAAAGAGCAGAGTGGATGGCAGTACGGGCATGACCAGCACTCAGAGCTGCTCTCTGCTTCCTGCTGTGAGTGCCAGTCCATTGCACATCCTGGTTAGCACCGTTAAATGTTGTGTTCCTAGATCAGAAAACAGACTATTTCTAGTGTTATGTGAAGAGGTTGATTGTGGATTATGACACTTAATTTCACGCAGGAAGGTCTCAGTGAGTCCCTGTAAAGGAAATGGGCAAATGAGCATAAGGGAATTTCTGTGAGTCCTGGAGCCGTGTTCTGTCTGCCGTGTGTGTGTGTGTGTGTGGGGATAAGCTACAAAAAGCAGTGAAGACAGGAGGAGAGGAGAACAGAACGGAGCTGCCATTACCCACCTGAGACTCTGACGTTACCTCACTGCTAATTAATTTATTGCTGACGAGGCCTGCAGGCTGTACAGGCTGGACTATTGTGGCTGTAGCACGTGGTGAACGGTCTCTCTTGGTGTTCTCAGGTCACTTTTCATAGGTTTCCTTTGCAGGTTCTCATGACCATCTGGGTCTGAGTGTGTTTGTTTTTCAAACTGTTTGTACCCCTGAATGTGTGTTCATACCCCAGTCTGAGTGCATGTGTGAGATTGTACCGTGTGAGTGTGTTAGCGGTGGTTTTGTCATCTCCCTGCTCTGGCATGTGCAGGCTCTCCTAACGCCCAATTAAGTGTGTTGTGCTTCTGCCTTTCGTCACCATTCCACCGTCTCCACAAACAGGACAAACACGAGCATCACAAGGCTCTCTGTGTGAAAGCCTGCCGCCTGTCTGACAGACAAACACTCCAGTGTCCACGAAGAAGCCGTCCTGTAAGGGTGAAGAGCGCAGTAAATCAGCAGGAGGCCAGAGAGCCACACATGAAGGACTTTGTCTGTGATGGCAGGACTCGTGATCCTTCGAGACCTCCTGAGATATACGAGAGGTTCCTTCTTTCAGGCTTCATAGATCCCGGAGTTAAAGCTGCAGGGACCTCGTCCTGTTAGCCGTGAGCAGTTTGTACCATCTCACATGGCAGCAGCTGCCTAATTTGAAGCCCTAAAGACACACTTCACAGTTTTTTAATATATTTAAACATTAGTGAAGTTGATTTGACATTTGAATTAGTCCAATGATGAATGTCTGACCATAAATCTCAAAGTACAATTTTTTACACAGATTTAGAAGTACAGAAAGCAGATATGTGCTGTGAATTATAATGAAGCATTTTAAGTCAAGAGTTATAAAAAAAGCAGCTAAATTGACGAGTACTTTTATGATTGGAAGCTTTTGGAAGCACTTTAAACTTTTTATCTTCCTCTGGTGGTGACTTGCATCCCACAGATGATCACCTATCCACAGCACTGTCAGCATGCTTGGATTTGGGTCTTGGTCTTTGGCATAACGTGTACCATCAGCATGAGCTGTTGGCTGCCAGCACTTTGGACCACGTTAATACGAGGCTTAATGAGGTTGTGTGGAAACGTTGGGCTCTGCTGGCTCGACGTGCGTGTAAACCGAGCAGTAAAACGGCACAACGTGAGAGGACCTCTCATGACCACCGCCCATCGCTACTTTTATTTTCCAGGGCTCTTGGGAAATAAATTGTGCAACATTCAAAGCCAGCAGGGTGGCAATGAAAATTGTGGGGAGGGGGGTGTTCTAATTAAAAGGGGAGCTATTTGTCTTTGTGTTGGCTTTTATGTGAAGGGGGCAGGGAAGGCCTGTGGAAGTGATTATAGTAAAACATGGAAATGGGTTATGTTTGTTTTTCCTAGAAAAGCCAGAGGAATCTAGGCTACTCTTGTTGGTGATGTTTTTCAGCTGGACTGGACAGTGTGTGAATTTCAGCTGTGTGCAGGTTCCTGTGTGACTTCTCAAACACCTGTGTAGTGTGGAGCGCATGCCCCTCCCTTCTGTGCCTACACTGCCACCTCCAACTATGGACCGCAGTATTTCCAGGTCACGTGATAGCCCTCTATAGCACAGACATGGGACATGAAGAACTTTGTAATCGAGAAACAGACAGAGAAACAGTATGTGTGACCAGGATGGGGGTTGGGTGGTGGGACCTACTTTTCTCTAACAGATGCTTGTTCACCTGAGGAAAGCCCGTTTAGTAAAATATCATTGTGTCATTGGGAGACTTCAGGTGTGAGCAGGAAGAACTGAGGGATTAAAGGTCTTGGCAACATTGTCTCCAGCTTCAGCAGTGATGCAGGGCTCCTCTCTGAGTCCCCGGTTTCGGCAGTGACTCAGGGCTCCTCTCAGAGTCCCCGGCTTCGGCAGTGACGCAGGGCTTTGCTCTGAGTCCCCGGCTTCAGCAGTGACTCAGGGCTCCTCTCAGAGTCCCCGGCTTCAGCAGTGACTCAGGGCTCCTCTCAGAGTCTCCGGCTTCAGCAGTGACTGCGGGTTCCTCTCTGAGTCTCCGGCTTCAGCAATGAAGCAGGGCTTTGCTCTGAGTCTCCGGCTTCAGGTTCCCCAGTCCACCAGCCGTCTTCTCTCTAATATTTTACCCACAATCAACTCATATTCAACTCCCCCCGCCCCCCGACAATCCAAAAGACCTGCCATCCTCTCAGTCAGCCAATTGGATGGCTTTTTTTCCTCACTTTCTATTCATGAGACATTCTGTACTGTAATGGAGTCAGAACAGGAAGAGTTTTCCTGTCATCTTTTATTACCGCGGGTTTGTTCCAGTTCATGGAGTCTGTGGGTGATTTTAGGGCTGTGACGAGAGGCACTGCATCCACAGAACATCTCCTCGTTCTGCTCGAGTTTGAGGGAATGTGGGACACATCCAGCCCATCATCTCCACCATCCGCATTTTCATTCTTATTAATGATTCATTCGTTATCCTCAGTGGCTTTCTCATCAAAGAAAAAAAATGGTAGTAGTGTGCTTCAGACTTTTGTCAATGAAGGTCCTATGAATTAAAGATTAAACACTGCTGTGTATCTTGTAAACTTTGGCTGTTATCTTTACAGTGGGTGTCTTTGCATTTCAGTTAATTAACAAGGGCTAAAAGTCAGTTCCTTTAATTAAGTGTTAATTCCCCCCTACAAACAGGGGATCAAGTGATTAGGCAAACAAAACAGTCTTCCTTGTGTTTACTGAGGGCTCGCACCCTCTGACAAGTCAAACGATACTTGACGTTTGTGTAAAGGTTCTTTTGCAAGTGTCACAAGGCAAAGAGCCCGTTACCAGCCGGAGATAATTACCTGACAATTTTTATATCTGAGTCATCAAAACACGTTTGCGCGATGTGTGTCTCTTGAATAACACAACTGGCTTTGAAGAATGCAGTAACGGTGGAATGCTGTTTATTTAAAAATTTATCTTTGTAGGAGCCACAGTTAACTGTATAGGTGAGGTAAGTTCCTTCCAGACGGCAGGTGGTGTGATGGTTAAGGACTCGACTTGCCTCTGATCTTGTCAAATCCTACGTTGGCAGCTGCTGTTGGACCTTTGAAAGGGGCTAAGTTGCATTATCCTTATACGTGTTAAAACACATGGGCAGTTACAGGACAGAGGCTGGCTTCTCCCTTAGGGCAAGGCAGCAGTGCATGAGGCAGGTATGTGCACTGTGGGGAGAGGGCACGCCAGAGGTCACCCCCCCAGTGTGAGCACACAGCCTGCCATGGCCTCCCACCTCCCCAACACGAGCCCCCAGCTGCTGTCAGCTCTGATGGATTCGGCCTGTGCAGAATTTCTGGAACACAATGTCGTCTTTGTCTAGCAGGTCCACATGGTATCAATTGAAGGCAGTTTTTATATACTTTTTTTTTTTTTTTTTTTTTTAACCGCATGACCGGCCCTCTCGTCAGAGGGAGAGTTTGGCCAGGAACACGGAAACGGCCAATGTAAGACAGAGCTGGGTGGTAATCGCCAGCCCGCTGCAGTAAGTGTGGCCCGGCCACTTGGAGCTGTCATTCTCAAATAAGTACATTCACGTGTGTTCATATGAACGTGTGTGTGCGTGCGTCTCCCCCATCTCACCCCACCCCACTCTCACCTGATGGGATGGGCACAGCCAGGCCAACCAGCTTCTCAGTTGCCATAGCAACTGAGTATATGCAGGTCCACTGCAGAAAAAGTGCTGCTGAGAGCTCGAGGTGGCCCGAGCGTGGCCGTTCGATGCTGACTCTGGCTGCTCTCTCCCCGACATCACTGCCGTTTGTCTCCACACATCGAGCAGCTCGACGTTTCCACCCGCTGCTCCTCTGAACCTGATACCTGCACCTCATCTTTTCCACTCGCCGTGCGTGTCTGTTTTTCATTTCTTGGAAAACGACACAATATCATTTTGTTGGAGGGGAGTGGGAAGAGAGGGCGAAATGGATCGCCAAAAGTAAGCAAGTGTGAAGATACGGCGCCAAGAGGAGCGGCACGAGTCCCAGACCCACCGTCCACCTTTCTGGAAACTTCCAGGGAGGGCTTGGCTGCTTGGAGGCTCACTGCTTGTTTGCCAAGAGCTCACATTACTGGGCAAAGAACGACATCTACGTCCCCCTCATAAAGGAGAGCAGATCTGGCTTGGAGCACCGCTCCGTAAGCGCCTGAGCGCTGGCGCTGCTGCAGAGCCTTGCAGCTGTCCGTGTTTGCAGTGCGCACGGCCGGGTGGACCTTTGGTCTCACCCAAACATCCCACATCATCTTATAAAGCTGAGCAGATAATCTTTTCTGAGATCAGTTTTCGGGGTAGGGGAGGCCACAAAGCATCTTTTTCTTAAGAAGGTTTAAGTGTTTTGTGGGACAGGCCACTGCACTCATACCTCAAACATGAGCTCTTAAACACTTATGTAAATATATTGTTTTAGTAGTGGGGAAGGTGTCCTTTTACCCAGAAAGGATCTGGGTTTATACACCTGAGGTGTGTAAATTACCTGAATTTTTTTGTAAAATTATCTTGAGCTACTCAACTCACCTTTTAAAAAAAATATCAAGAACTTTATATAAATTTTAAGTGAAATTAGTACTGCGACTCAAAAAGGTCCATGGAGCTCCAGAGAGTGGGCTTGAGCTTAACCAAGTCAACCGAGACCTCCTGTCCCACCTGTCCCTCCTGTCCCACCTGTCCTACCTGAGTGCCTTGTCCCCCGTGATCTCTATACCGATGACCTTTAGACCTGTTTAGGTAAGCCAGCCACACGGCCCGCACCGGCTCTCCTTGGTGCTGTAACAGCACGGAGGCCCATTGCTATGTGGGTCAGTGTTTTGCCACCTGCTCATTGATTGTCTATTGACCTCAGCTGAGTGCTTGTTGTGTAACAGTGAGACACTGCTGCGTTTCAGCCAGCCAGCTGAACACTCAGGCATCAGTAGGACGCGTTAGCGCACGGCGTATGGCTCCCTCGTGTCCGAGTATCCACGTGTTCTGCTCACGTGTTCCCTCAGGCATGCGTAAGAGCACACAAAGTGGAGGTGGCATGTGTACACAGATATAAAAATTTGTTAACATGAAAAAATTATAACATACCATAAGAAATAATAACATTAAGACAATATTTGAATTTATTCTGCTTGGGATGTATTTAATTTCTTCTTGTTGTTGTTGTTGTTGTTCTATTCCAGAGTGCACGATGCTACATTTGGCATCTGTTCCCTGACACTGTAAGGGTCCTGCTTCCTGATTTTGACCGTTTCTGTCTGTGCATGTTCATGCACGCGCACGCACACACAGACACACACACCACACACACACACACACACACACACTCACCCCCACCCAGCCACCCGTGTCCCACCAGGGTTCTCTGATGCCTTGTGTACAACAGAAAAGGCAGGACTTGCCCTGAGTGTGCGTGTGCATGCGTGTGTTTGTGTGTGTAATGCTTTGCAGGTGGTCTAAAATCTCTCAGCTGCTGACTTCTCTTGTAGACATGTAGACACCCTCCCTCATCTTCCACTGGAAGCTGGTGGTGGAGGTGGTCGTTTAGGGGGATATTATTAACTCTAACAGACTGGGTAAGGGACAGACCAGACCTGAGACATCTTAGGTGCCAGCACCAAACCGATAAAGAAGATGGTTTCTGACCATCATTGCATGCCAGGTCCATGTCCTGCCTGCTGACGGAGGCCGTCTTGCTACACCTCATGCCCCTCAGTGTCCCAAAGCATGACAGCACGATGTGCACGGTCCAACAGCCTGCACACTTACCCAGATTCACTTTGTATTATGCCTCCAGTGTTGATTCTAAAGTTGAGAAAAGGTTTTGTAAAAAGTAAAAATCTAATTATTCAGGTGGCACTGCTTTTATAGAAATAATGTAATAATTGTAGGGTTTCAGAAATAAGAACTGCGGCAAGATGGAGCTAAGTGATGTGCTTTGAAACATGCTGCTTGTGGCGGCAAAGTTCATTATTTTTTTTACTGTGATTAGCCTAACAATGGAGATGTTTTATTTTTTTAATACATGGAGTAGACTGTGATGGAGAGGGCCTAGGGTAGCGGAATTTAAGATCAAAGGCGGGCCTTCATCTGCTTGGCCTGGAGCACCTATCACATTAGGAGCTAGTCGCGGTCTTGCGTCTCCACCAATGGGAGGAGCCGGATTAAGGGTCGCCGTGAGTCCTGGATGTGGCTCACCGAGCGCAGTGCTTGCGTGGTGTCAGTGCGGCCGGCTGCGCACGACTTCGTGGCTCATTTCTGTGTTCAGCGTGGATCTGTTGTTTACGTCACGTCCACAGATGAGTTTATGTGTCCCAAGAGCCCAGACAGGCCAGCAGGCTGGCCCGTGTGTTATTGGCTCCACGAGCCCTCTGCGCTACCTTCGGGAGCCCCGAAGTCGCCGGCCTCACGCTAGTTAGGGTTTCCATGCTGAAATAGGCAAATAATTCAAGCGTAGATTTAATTAATTTCTCTCTGTCGTTTCGGTGCTGACGCCATGAAGCCTGTGACGGCGTGTAATTAGAACCCTCCATGTGGTCACACAGGACGTGGCGGGATGGTACGCCTCTGCCTCGTGATGAAGCACATGGAGTCTCCTTCACGCCACTGCGGCCGGTGTGGCCGACGTGCTAAGCGGCATAAACGATTTGGATGGGCTGTGTGACGTGTAATAAACAGCACAAACTCTTATTACATACACAGTGATTAGCGGCCTGCCTCGCAGAATAAAATTTTCTGTTTTACCAGCAAAACCTTCAATCTGACACTGATTTGAACAGAAGAATCTGATTAAGCAGAAGCCATTGTGTTCATGGTGCTTCTCCCAAGTTCTCTCAGATCCGCTTTTTTACGTTTCCTTCGGTTAGTCGTAACCTAGAATGTGTCAGCGTGGATTAAGTATTTACCTCAGTGCAACTTTGAATTTGATTAGATAATTTGCATCTTGTCACATCTCCCAGTACGTCAGCCATTAGGAGATGGACAAAAACATCTTTTAGCAAAGCGATGGTTGATTTGTGAATCCCAAATCAAGTTGAATTAAATTTCAAAGTAAAGGCGGAGTGACGTGTGCTGTTGGCACAGTGCTCCATATTAACATTAATTTAGGATCAGCACCGTCAGGTTTGTTGTGGATTAGCATCACTCAGGCAGACAGCCTGGGCGTAAGCCTCTGGGTGCTTTTAGTGTTCTTAAAGCGTGCACGACATGGTAAATCACGGAAATGTGGCACGCGTGTGGGAAACGCGTGGGCCTCTAGGGTCCCCGCTGGATGTGTTCCGGTCCGGGTGTGTGACCGCCGATATCTCGGCACTGCAAGAAGGTGGCTTTATTTACAGAGTGCTGACGTCCGAAATGCGTGCAATTAAAAATGCTCTGAAAAGCAAATCCCTGCCCCAGTCAATGACAGAGAATATCATACATAATTACATATATATATAACTGTAGCCAAGGGCTTTGTTTGAAGGCCTGCTTTGGTCTGACAGTGAACTTTTATTGTCAATCTGTTTATGAAGAAGGATTGTCAGTTCTGTAACAAGTTTATCACTGAGATTAAAAAATGGGGGATTAAAAATTTTTTTTCTTTTTTTTTGGTGGGGACACATGCAGCAGTTTGTGTGGTTTCAGTCCTATCAGTTCCTTCACTTGATATCTAAAAAAAAATGCTGCGTGTATAAAAGGAGGTGAAAAAAGGAAGGTTAGACAAGCGTGTCAGCGGTGATGTTGCGTGGTGCAACAGCTTAACCACTCCAAATGTTCAAGAGCGACGGAAATAAAGAGGTTCTGTATACAAAGTCATATCCAAGAAGAGACCAGTAATTACCCTCTATTGAGTAAATTCCTCTTACGCAGAGGAAGAGTACAAAGCAGATGAAGGGTAAAGGGCAGTATTATGTGTGATGCTGTAGAGGGCATCGTGTAAATTCTCTAGCTGACTTCACTGTCTGAGCATTCCTGTATTTCACACATGCATACGTTTTGGCCTGTATGTTCTTATCTCACACACACACTGCACACTGCAGAACTGTCAAGTGTGTGTCCCTGCAGGAGTACACTTTACACACACACGGTGCATATGGACTAAAGGTGAACTTCTCCTTCTGACCAGAGGAATGTGTGTGTGTGCGAAAGAGGTGTGTGAGAGAGAGAGAAAAGGCCTCTTGAAGGCTCGTGCTTTTAGCTTTTCCCCATCTGTCTTCCCTAACAATTTGAAGAGCTGTCTCCTCTCTCTGCCAAGACTGGCACTCACAACGGATGTTCCGCCAGTTTGCGGGAGCACGATCATTAAATTGGGTCGAAAGTTTGGGGAAAAGAACAGGTTACTCCTAAAATATTCATAGTGTGACATTTCCAATACGACGCAGTCCCAGGCAGAGACCCTAATTGGCTGCTGTGCTTAATCATGGGCTAATGTTTGGGAGTCAAGAGAGTGGCACTGAGGGGGGAGCCGAGAGGAGCGGCGACTCAGGGAGGAACTTGGAAGAGCAGCGACTTGGGAAGAGCAGAGGCAAAGTGATAAATAGGATGGGGTGTAGAGGATTTTCAGGACAGCAGGGCCGTGAAAAGCAAAAGTCTGTGGGGACTGTCGTCTCCATGTCTGTGTCCCACTGCAGCACAAAAACATTCCAAACGCTAAAAGTGACTTTCACTGCCCCCCCACACCTCTGCATGTAAACACAACAGCCCCCCAGGCAGCACTGAGCACTGTCACTTAAGTAGATAATCAGCGGGTACCTTATGCTTAACGTGGAGCACGGTCACTGAGCGGTGAGCAGCAGCTCATCCTGTAACAATAGGGCTCTCCTCACACACTCGGCTAGAGCTGCAACACACTAATTACCTCCCAGGCAAGAACTTCCACACTGTGTTGCCATGTCACGCTCTGCTCATTTGAGAGGGTAACCATGTTAACGAAGGCAGCGTCTAAAAATAGAAACCCGTAGATAAACCTCGCATTTAGAACTTTGACCAATTTAGCTGTCATGTCAGTCTTTTAAAAAAAGAAGAAGTTCTGACAACCTCACGTTGGCGGCCTGTCAGCCCGACACTCACAGCAGTTGTCTTCAGTAACGCACAGTGATACATTATTAGCTGCTTATTGTGAAAGTACAGTCAGATTGTCAAAAGTCAGCTGTAGAAAAGTAATCTGTGAATCTTTACATAACTTTGTTTATAGACTGCATTTGGCTACACACATTCACACGTGGCAGCCTGGAGACCCTTATCTGGTGTGTCAGTGCCACAAACCCCTAGTGGAGCAGCTTTTGATGACCTATCCCAACTGAACGGTGAGCAGGGACCTCAGGACTCTGAGTCCAGCTCCTTCACTCATACACTGTAATATGCTAAATGACCCACTACATGCCAAGTTTAACTGTGATTTAAACACAGTTCGAAGGTACAACAGCATAGTCCATTCTAGGACTTTTCTGTGTAGCGTTGCTGTTTTCCTACTGGACTCCACCAATATCTCTGTGTTCAACCCCAGTTCCAATAAAAGTTGGGACAGTATGGAAGATAAGTATGAAATGAGTTACCTCCTTTTTAATTTTCACCCCTTACTATATTGAAAACACTACATCAACACCTTGTTTTACCATGTCAGTTATTTTTTTATATTCTCTCATTTCAAAGTGAATATTTTCATCCTCCCCAAAAGTTGAGACAGTTGACTGTTTATTGCTGTGTAACATCACAGTTTCTGTTAACACTTTTTACGCGTTTGGCCACTGAAGATACCAGCTGGTCAGCTTTAGCTGGTGGGATGTTCCCCCATTCTACCATTATGCCGGTCTTCAGCTGCACGGTTGTGCGAGGTTTTCCTGCCATGTTTTGTGCTTCATAACGCTCCACACGTTCTCAGTTGGAGACCGGTCAGGAGAACGGGGCCAGTCTAGGCCCCGTACTCTGTGTTCACACAGCCATGCATGTGTAATCTGAGCAGAGTGCAGGTTGGCATCACTGGGAAGAACGGCGTTTGGATGGCAGCATATGTTGCTCCAAAATTTGAGTAAATTTTTCTGCATTAATGGTGCCCTCACAGATATGCAGCCTCCCAATGCCATGGGCACTGACACACCCCCCTACTATGACTGACGCTGGCTTTTGGACCTGATGTTGATAGCAGCTTGGATGGTCCTTTTCCTCTTTGGCCCGGAGAACACGATGGCCATTTATAAAAATTGAAATGTTGACTCATTGGACCACAAAACACGTTTCCAATGTGGCACTGCCCACCTCAGATGAGACTGAGCCCAGAGAAGTCTGCAGCTCTTCTGGACCGTGTTAATGTGTGGCTTCCGCTTTGCCATGTAAAGCCTTAAGTATCATGTGTAAACACAGTGATGAATGGTGTTAATGGACAATGTGTTCCCGAGCCCACGGCATGACATCCACTACAGATGCATGAGTGTTTTTAAGACAGTGACATCTGCAGGATTGGAGATCATGTACATTCAGAAGCAGTTTATGACCCTGCCCTTTACACACCAACATTTCACCATTTTCTTGGATTTCTTGATAATATTGGATACTGCCAAGTGCCCAAAATCCTTCCAATTTTTTTTTTTTTTTTTTTTTTGCAGAACATTATCCTGAAAGTGCTGGATAATTTGCTGACGCATCTGCTGGAAAATCAGCGAGCCTCAACCCATCCTTGCTCTAGAAAGACTCGGCCTTTCTTGGAAACCTTTTCTATACTGAACCATTATTAGTTCACCTGTTTAACAGCACCTGTTTCTCACCACCTTGTAAATTCAACTTGTCACATCGTTATTAGTGCCTAATTGGCCCTGCTCTAACTTTTTTGGAGGGTGTTGCAGCAACCAGATTTGAAATGATTGCATATATTGAAGAAGAAAAAAACAAATTCACTTGGTAAAACATCAGGCAAAGTACTGACGTAGTGTTGTCAGTATAGTACAGGGAGAATTTGACGGTTGACTGCTTTTTGTTTTTATTACCATTTTCGAAACTATTCTGACTTCTTTGGAACTGGGGTTGTACAAAGGCCAACAGCCGAGCCCAACTGCTCCAGGATAAACCGGCGATGAAGGCAGGTTCCCACCTTAAACACTCCAGCAATAATCAAGCAGATAAGAAGCAGGATCGTTATAATTATAAAACGAGAAATAATTGTAACAAGGGGCTAAATGCTTAGCTGTAGTTTTAATTAGATGGTGCTTCAAATTAATAATTGCTGTTTAAATAAGAAGCTAGTGACTTGTTGTTGGCGGCTCCATTTTAATAAGGGTGCCGTTCGCGGCTTATTATATCCCACGGTCTACGGCTTCTCCCGGAGACTGCATGCAGTGCAGGAAGGAGGGAAAAAACAGGTCTATTTGGTTATCTTCCAAGTGCAGTGAAGCTGAGCTGAGATTAAACTCACTTGGTTTACTGTGGATATCAGTATTAGCTTTTTTTACGTTATGTTGGAAACAGGGAGAAGGTGGGGGGGCACAGGTGAAGATTGGTAGGGTGGGGTGGTATGACAGTGTGGAAAGGGCGTTTTTCGCCTCATAGATGCCGTCAGAGAAGCATGCTATCTGCCTTTCAGACTGTCATTTGAAATCCAGTGCCTGACTTACATAAATATGGGGGGGTAAAATAAATAAACAAACAGAAAGTCTCCTTAACAAGTGCATGCTGGAGGAAGTTAAATTCCCCTGAGCACCAATCACATAGTGCATTGCATTGTGGGATTGTGGGATTATTTACTTGGTTTATTTATTTACTTATTTAATTACTAGTCCCCCCCCCATCCTGATTAGTGCTGTAGTTACCGTGGCCCAGCCTCACACAGACGTGCCTTCCTTCCGCTAACGCACCGCTGCGTTTGGAGTGCCGTCCCCATACGGAGGCGGTAAATTTGATCTATCATGCTGTCAGGTGGTGCTGTCAGGTGTGCCAGGCAGGCCGACATGGAGATAAGTGGCATGTTGTTGTCATTACTGTGCAGGCCCTGATGTCACTCTGGGCCATATTTATTTTCTGTCCTGCTGCCGGCCGCACCATCGCCTGTTAAAGGTGCTGCCCACCTGCATGCCAGAGCTCCGATCATCCTTCTTTTCCACCACGGCCTTTTTCCAGAATTTGGTGATGGATTAAATGCTTTGAGGGGAAAAAAAATCAGATGGTTCTGTAATTTTTCTTTTGTCTAAAGTGGTTTGACATTGTTTAACGTGTAAATATGCCGGACGCATGAATTAGGACGCATGACGTGTGTCGGTTTGTCCATATTAAACTGAACCGGGACACTTCAAATTCACAAAGGCTGCTAATTTTTAAATCTTAGTTTAACCGCATGATTAAACAGGTTTCATGAGAGAGGTCTTGGTGCCAGGGTTTCTCTGAACTAAACTTTTGTGCTATGGTGTTGGCGTTGTTGAAATCCATGCCCCATGTTGTGAATGTGTCTGTAGTGGGCACGCTTTGGGTTTAACAGCAATGCTGACCACATCAAAGGAACCTTTAATCCTCAGAGTTTGTGAAAAACTGCTGCTGTGTATTTATCTCAGTCAGACAATAGGTGGCGCAGTGGTTAAGGACCAGAATTTACTATTTATTTTAGAAGGGGTCCTGGCACTAAGTGTTTAACCTGAGCTGCTTTTTTGAAATGTGGGTCTATACATATATCTGAGGTTTCTATTCTCATGCATGTCTCTCAAGTGACTAGTTGACGTTACGCAGCGCCTTACCCTCTGAGCCTTCGTCCTGATGTCGTGCAGAACCTGACTGCACTCTGGTCAGGGATTATAGGGTTTAACAGATGTGAGTGTGCAGTTACTTCAGTGTGTGCTGTGGATATCTGCTGTCCCCTGCATGTGGGATGGGTGGGGGGTATGAGTGGGTTTGCAGCACATACTACCCCCCTGACTGTGATCTTCACCTCTGCTAACAGTTTGTAGCTCATGTTCCTCTTATTGTTTTATCATAAAACCTGCCATGATGTTATTCTTGTGTGTATGTTGTGTAGTTACTGACAGCGCGTTGTGCTGAGTTAAACTCACTGGGATTTTTCGATAGAGGTTTTTAAATTGAAAAGAAATCGGAATTGTCCCTGTCAGACATTGAGCCTGCCTCTTTGGCTCCAGCCCCTTTTCGAATTGCTCCCAGGCAGGCCCATCAGGAATCCAGGACCTTGGAGTCCTACAGTGGCCGAAAATGAATACTGAAACCTGGTCACTGTGAAATTGAGGGTGCTTCCTGGGCCGGAAGCACTCCAGAGCTTAAAGGATTACATTTGAAAACTCAGTCAATGAAAATGTTTCATGCAGTTTTGTATTTCCTCTCACAGGGACCAGTTGAAGTAGGCGATCGCTTGATTCCTTCAGCAAACATGGGCAGTAATGCTGGTAGATGCTGCTGTCTTGTGTAACAGCACTCATTTCCCTCACCTGTGTTTCACTTTCCTGCCCTTTGCTTCCCTTTCAGTTTTGCACTGTCTTATATAGTATTGAATTTTGTAATAGAACAGTTTCCCACCATGTATTTAAATGCCAGTGAAGCCCTTTTACCTCAGGCTAGGCCAGGCCAGGCTGGGCCGCTGGCTTTTTCATGTGCATAGCTTTACTTTGTGCCTGTTAAAGAGATAAGAGAGCCTCTGGAATGTTTTTGGAGGAGGACTGGAGCCTGTGTGTCATGCCTGCCAGCTCAAATCACCCTTAACGTTTACTCTCCTCTCCTAACTCGCCCTGGCAGTCACTACGAGGCAGACCGCAGCGCTCTCAAGAAGAAGGAGTGGGAACGCAGGACCCAGGAAGTGCCACAGGATGAAGATCTCTTCTCCTCAGGCTTCAATCTGTTCGGAGAGCCATACAAGGTAAGGACTGGGAGGGGAGGGGAGAGAGGAGTGGGGCTGGACCAATCAGATGGCGCTTTCCCACTCTTTGCCAGGCATCACCCAGCAACAGGCTCAGGGTAGGGTTTGTGTATTTGGGGGGGGGGTGGTTAATGGAAGTGGAATAGCATGGCATAAAGCATCACTTTTCCCATTACTTATACACAATATACCACCCACTGTTATTTGGGATTTTACATTGATATGCAGCCTGTACCTGATCACCAATTTGGTTCTCTCTGTTTTCATTCTGGTGCCCGTGGCCTTATACCTGTGCCACATCACCTTGTGTCTAACCTTCCGACCTTGGCTGTAACCCCCCCAACCTTGGCCTTGTCCCATAGTGTGTACTTGACCTTTTCCCCACTGCACTGCCTCCCGCTGCCTGTACATGCCCTCTGGTTGTACTTCTTTTTGTCATGTGAGGTCTCACAGAGCGTCCCACATTAGAACGAATTGTGTGATTACCAAGCACACTCTTCACTGTGATGAGGTTTTTTCAACTGTGTGTGGTTCTCTGTTCGCTCTGCTTAATTTAGACACTCCAGGAAGATGGCAGAAAGCACGTGTGACAGTTAAAGAGTCAGTGTTGAGAGCGAAGCAGCAGGTGCCAAAGCAGGCTTTTGTCATGTAGACACGTGTGACTTGTTGGACTTCTCCAGGATAGGTTAATTTGCTTGTCTAACTCACAGCACTCTGATGTCAAATGAAACAGGCACTTTTATTTTTGCTGCTTTAGTTTGTTTGTAATAGACATGCCAAACTCTTAGATGTCTTTTAGTCAGCCCGAGAGTACACCATCTGACAGTACGTTCAAATCTTTGCAGCTCCTTACACATTTTCACTGCATTGTTGCATTTGCTCCTGCACAGCTGTTGCTTTTCAGACATATCCCTGCTTCGGCATTAGATGTTGTAGTTAACTCTGACCTTGTCTGTCGGGCGCTGTAGCCGTAGTTTGCTCTGACCTTGTCTGTCGGGCGCTGTAGCCGTAGTTTGCTCTGACCTTGCCCGGCGGGCGCTGTAGCCGTAGTTTGCTCTAACCTTGCCCGGTGGGCGCTGTAGCTGTACTTTGCCCTGACCTTGCCCAGCGGGTGCTGTAGCCGTAGTTTGCCCTGACCTTGGCCGTCGGGTGCTGTAGCCGTAGTTTGCCCTGACCTTGGCCTTCGGGCGCTGTAGCCGTAGTTTGCTCTGACCTTGGCCGGCGGGCGCTGTAGCCGTAGTTTGCTCTGACCTTGGCCGGCGGGCGCTGTAGCCGTAGTTTGCTCTGACCTTGGCCGGC
>JABJVR010036142.1:0-33227 GCA_025773905.1 Chitala chitala
ACACACACACACACTCTCTCTCTCTCTCTCTCTCTCTCTCTCTCTCTCTCTCTCTCTCTCTCTCTCTCTCTCTCTCATGGTGTGTTACTAATTTAAATTTAGAACAATGGAACAGTAAACAAATGAGAATCTCTAGGGTGCAGTGTACAAGACGTAATGTAATGACACTTTTTTTACCCCAGAAAGATTAAACCGATTTCGTGTCTCAAACTGATATTCTTTTGGGTACAGTCACCTTAATTGCCAGAATACAGTGAAAATATATAGTAGGTACTGGATCTAAATCAGTACTGTATATACACCCTGTTCTCGTTTAGTAACAATATCTTGGTTAGTGACAAATTCGGCGCTGTGAGATAGGAAATACATGGAAAATACTTGAGAAGAAAGCGCTTTTCACCAAATTTAATTGAATCGAGTTTCAAAAACAGTTATTACAATTTGTACAGTATATACAAATCCAGAGAAAAATATTAACGTATAATCGTTTAAACATCATAATCAACAGTGTAAAGCGCTATTTAAATGTTGTATTTTTATATAATCGGCTACATAGTGTTACCAAATGTTAAGAAAATACAGCGTATTTAAATGGATTGTAGAGATTTGTGTATTTAAGCATAGTTAGTACCTTCAAATACAAACTTACGTCTACTATAAGATGATAATGTAAATATTTATTCCCGTTATATAGTTGCTTTGAAGAAGTGAAAATAAGCGTAGAATATGTGCGGTCCACAGCACTCAGATGCCTAGGACACATAACATTGACATCCTAATTGCAGGGTCTGCTTTTAGCTGCGCGGTTAGGGAGAGGACTTGATGTTCCGACAGTTACGTGAATAAAGTGCGAATGATTGGCAACGTATGACGAGTATTAAAATATAAACAAGTTACCTTAAACATGGGCTCAAACAGACTCATCGAGTGGTACAAACTCATACAGAACACAGTAAAGACAAATCGTCTTAGGAGTCACTACTGAATTTTTGTAATTTGTTTCTGTATGACTCGGTAGCAATGGAAATGGACGCAATTATTAATCAACTGCAGAATATAAACTCAGATTTTGCCCCTGTAGTGTTTAACTGCAAAATACATAAATAGAATGGCAAAAATCTTTAAATTTATACAATTACAATGAAGAGCCTTCTGGGTCATTTTGTTACAATATTGGATTATTAATGGGTACATTATGACCTCCACTATACTGTTAGCTTTAAATTTTTTATAAATGACTTTATGACATAGTAACGGCTTTCAATATTTATTTAGTGCACAGTGCGATAGGTTAGTGCCCTGTCCAGGGTGTACCCTGCCTGGTGCCTTAGGCCTATCTTAAAAATTCCCAATTGCCTTAAAAAAATATAAGTAAAGGTAAAAGGTATTGATTCAAGTCAAGTGGATTTGGAATGTCATGTTAAATCCAGGGGTGGAAATCTCATTTCACTCTTGAGGGAAGACATACATAGAAATATTTCCCAAGAGTAATTCCTGAAGTGGATACAAATGACATTGCTTTGTTTACAGTGACATACTGAGGAGGGGGATGGTGACAATCCTTAGGAAGGAGGGGACATGTAACCCCCTCCCCCCGCACCCTTTGGAATTTTTTCCTATGGTTGAATAAATAAAGTATCTTTAATTAGAATTTTTAAGGCTGAAATATGAAAGAATGATTGCTTGGTATACATTGAATAAATAAACAATTAAACCTTTGTACTGGTGATCCAATTAATTTTGGATTTCAAATTTTTGTGGATCTAAATCATTTTAAAATTCACTGGGCGATATCAAAATTAAAAGCAAAATTAATAAGAGCTGGTCAGAAAAAAAGTTCATTAAAAAATATAATGGCTGGTATTACTAGGGTCCTGCGTACATTCAAACACAGACAGGCACAGCAGAGTGTAATAAAGAAAAACAAAATCCTGAGAGTTCTGTGAAAGAGACACCTCCCTTTCCTGACCTGCTGCTGGTCCTGTCTAGCCAGTCAGGAAACACAAACCCAGTGCCCAGATGACTGGCCAGGGACTGAAGAAGGTAACGCTTGATTGGGGCCCAAGGGTGGCAGAGTTGGGCATGTTGAGTGTGCCATCCAATTTGAGGCAGGAGGCCGCTGCTGTGGCATTGCAGCACTCTTGGGTACAGTCTGTGGCAGTGGAGGTGCAGGGCTTGTCAGCCGAGCAGTTTCCACTGCAGCCTGCCTCCCACGTCATCACTGTAAGCTGCACTGTTTTCTTCAGCTGCAAAGAGCATTACAAGTGTTTGTCAGTGTTATTCTCATGGGCATGGGTTTGCTTTTAACACTGGCAAGGACTAAATTAGTCCCCTATACTCCTGAAGTAAAAATGTTTGGAGATAGCTAAAAATTGATAAGGACAATTCAGTACTCCTACAATACTGGTAGGGACATGTCTCTACCGTTAATGCCCAAATTTACACCTTTGATTTATCGCTAACACCTACCATTTCACCCCCCCCCTTTCTTGCTACCTCTTTTTCCCTTCCTGTTTCCCTCTTTCCTTCTTTTCCTCATTCTCTCTGTCATTCCCCCCTTTCTCTTGCTTCCCAGTTATCACTCCGTCTTTCTCTTAGTCCCTCTTTCTCTCTCTGCATTTCTCTTGCTCCCTCCTTCTCCCTCCATTTTTATTCTATGTAACTCCCTCATTCTCCTTCTGCTACTCCATTTTTTTACATGCTCTTTCTGACTTTCCCTCCCTTTCCTCTCCCTCCCTTTTCTCCCACCCTTTTCTCTCGCTCACTTCTTGACCTCCCTTTCTCTCACTTCTCTCTGCTTGTTAGTATTCTTTACCTGTACATTTGACCACCTTTCAGAATCAGTTGGTCCACTGATCTTTGCTTTTGTTCTATCTGTCCTGTTATTTTTCTCTGTGTTTTTGCATTCTTCTCCCTGTGGCACACATTTATGCCCTTCACCAGTAAATGTCCACCTGAGCACACCTGGCAAAAATCCTGGCTTGGAAGGCAGTTCACAGTCGTTTTGGGTTCTAACATGTAGCACCTCTCACCCTGGCACTTCAGGGTGTTGCACTTCTTAGGCTGTACCAGGAAAAAGACCATACATGAATGGAGTGTGACGCCTCCCTTAACCATTATCACATCACTTAGCTTTTAACATCAAAGAGCACTACAATACAGAACATTCTGAAAGGGTGTTCATTCATCAGTTTTCATCAGATAAAGCCTCTACTGTTGTCAAAGCACAAGACAGTGCCTCACTTTGATCACAGAATAGGAACACGTGTCCTCTTTACTGGGACAGTTACTAATTTAAATGCCAGCAGCAGCTGTTGGGATATGAAGAGGACCTTACGATTATCGTGGTAGCCTTTGTGGTAGAGACTGTAGTGGTTATGGTGGTACCTGGAGTCGCTGAAATAGTACAAAACTATGTGAAAAGGACTGAAATGCAAAAAAGTGAAAGTTTAATGGTTTTTAGTAAATATTTCCATATAACACCACAAAACATTAGTTAATGTCCAGCTAGTACCAATTTGAATAAACTGGAATAAAAATGGAATGTGTCTGACTATAGAGGAACAGTGTACACAAACCCAGTACTGACTGTGGTGGAACAGAGCGCACACACTCAGTACTGACTGTGGTGGAACAGAGCGCACACACCCAGTACTGACTGTGGTGGAACAGAGCGCACACACTCAGTACTGACTGTGGTGGAACAGAGTGCACACACTCAGTACTGACTGTGGTGGAACAGAGCGCACACACTCAGTACTGACTGTGGTGGAACAGAGCGCACACACTCAGTACTGACTGTGGTGGAACAGAGCACACACACACACACACACACACACACACACATTAAGAAACACACACTCTGCACTGACTGAGCACACAGTGCCAGTATTTTTTAGACACCACCTGACAATAATGTTCTTTTCACAGTCTACTATAAATCACATTCCTTCTGAGTGACCTAGACTCAATGTCTGAGTGTCTGTCCTATAACAGCAGTGAGGTAAAGCAGACTTGGCTGTGTAGCCTTCAGGTAGTGAGTGTGATCAACATACGTGTGGTGGTCACTCCCAGGGAGAAGATACTGGAATTGAGGCAGTTGGTGACATTGCAGCAGTCCACAGTGCAGTTGGACCATGGTTGAGTCCTACAGCGGTCTGATGTGGCATTACAGTTGTTGCTGCAGTTCACAGAGTACATGACACCATCCAGCTTCTTCAGCTGGGAAGGACAATACATCCGTTAGAAAAGCAGACATGATCCACACCCAGTGGCAAAGCTAAGAGGGGACTCTCCATCCTATGGAGAAATCTGGCCTTTATCACAGCCACTCCATGGACACCTTTCGTTTACATATTACATGAGTTATATCAGACATAACCGTCACCCCAACAAAATCACTGGGTTTCACAAAAGCCTCATAGTAAAAATTCTGAGTCCATATCTTTAGACTTCATTAGAAATCACAGATTTGACCAGAATTTGTGATAATGTTCTTGATGTCAATGTGGAATTAGAACAATTAGCATATCAAATAATTCAGGGGTTGGCAACCCGTGACTCTGCCGCCGCATGTGAATCTTCCACCCCTCTGCAGTAACATTCCCTGTAATGGGAGAGGGACCAAAAATGGCTGTTTTGATGGTGACGGTTGCAGACCCCTGAAGTAATTCAACTCAGTTTTTATATTGTGCACTACCTTTCAGTGGGTAGCACTGTTGCCTCACATCTCCATTGATATGGGTTCAAATATGGCTATAACTAATGTGTATATATTACCTCTGTGAAGAGTTTCCTCCCACAATCTAAAGAGGTGTGAATTATGTGTGTGTGTGCATGTGTGTGGGAGAGAGTGTTTGCCCATAATCAGTTAGCAATTTGTGCAGGCCACCAGTAATGCTATACTAAATAAGGGATTTATAATAGAATAGGACATTTTACAAGGATTTCCACACAGTTAACAAGGGGAGGGGATTAAGAAGTTAATAATGTAGCTAATGCTTTGTGTGTTATTTAAACTAGTGTACAACAGCAATGCCCTTCTGTGAATGTTCTTTGTTTAAAACAGCTAGTTTCCTCACAGTCCATGGCTTTTCCTCACCTCACAGAAAGAGACATCAGGACCGCAAGCCCCGGGGGTCATGTTGTTGTACAAGTTGTAGCACGTAGTGGAGTTGCAGGTAAATGACCGACAGGATATCTGGTGGAGAGTTGGGGGGAGGGGCATCGGAAACAGAGCACTTATGCAGCAGTCACACACATGGTCACTTGGGGCCTACTGTGCCAGAGCAGGTGACAGCAGGAGGATGGAAAAAAATTAATTTGTGCTCACCTTGCTAGTGAAGTTGCCTGGCACTGCAATTGCAGAGAAATAAAACACAGAGTTATGACCAATGGCACAGAATATGGTTGATTTTCACTGTTGGTTTAACTGTTCTACCTAAAATAACCATGGCTCTTACAGTACCTATGGGCATAGGTGTGGTGCTGCTACTGAATGGATCCCCAGTTGCGTTTGCATCCAGTGATGAGTTTGTCACAGAGCTGTTGGTTTGACTTGTTACAATTTTCAGGTGAATGCCCAAAATCAGCAGAATGCCTGAAACAGAGAAAAACATGTCCAGCAGCATTTTTACACAAAACTTCAGTCTGCTTACCACGTGTATATATAGTAGCCTAAGTGTAAGATTTAGAAAGCTCAGCAAAGACCATACTGATTTAAGAAACAGATTTAAACATTACAGGATCAAAACCCAGAAGATGGGTTATGATCCTTATAAAAATATTTATACACTGTTTAAACTCTTCATTTATTAAAGGTGTTAAAGTCCTCATTCAGTACGTATCCCTAAAATCAAATAAAGTTTAATTTACTCTATATTGTAATATTAGCTTACACAGGTAATATTGATCAAAGATTTAAAAGTCATATCAATAAGCTGGCTGTGAATGCAGTTATATCAGGTAACGATTGTACAAATAACTAACCTGTTAAACAGTTCTTTGAAGTCATTGTCTTCGAAGCTAAAAAGCGAAGGTCTTCTTTTAAATCTGTAAGAAGTATATGAAACGTTTATTTTACATTGCTCGGTAAGTTGCGTGGAGGCCAGCGAACACTTTATTCAAGATAGCATTTTTAAGCGTGTGCGTTACTTTATTAACGCTATTTGGTTTTTATAAATGCTATTTAGTCGTACTGTACTTAATATACGGATGTTGCAAGTCAGTAAATTGTCTTTTTTTTTGGCTAGTCACGTTGGTTCAAGGCTAATCCGCGCTCTGAGGAGATTTCAGTCACCTCTACTGCCTTTTTTGGTACCTTTAGGTAAGGTATGTTTACTTTTACTCTTTCCATTTGATCGGTTTGAACGGAACATGAAAGAAATAATAAAAAATATACAATAATTTCGGCATGTAAATGTGTTGCGTGTTTACCTGAATGTTTACTCCTTCGGGCGTTTTCTTCAGCGGTCGAGTTTGTTCAGGACCATGGAGAGCGATGTTATGCTTTCATGATTTCAAGCAAATCATTTTAGCCATAGTAGCAATTTCAAACCTCAAGAGAACCACACGCTGTTGCCAACTTAGTCTGACAACACTGGTTTGCATAAGAACTACTCTCATTAAAATTAGGATAATAATAATGACGATTATTATTATTATGTAAACTATTTTGTCCAGGAGCTAAAATAATACTGTTAAATTAATATATCAGTTTATAGGCTCGTTAAATGGTAAGTACAGAATTGTGCGTACTCTGAATTTGAAGTCCGATATTCACTGTCAGAACCAGAAAGCAGAAAGTCACGCATTCATCACACAACGCAAGTAAGAACACAGACGACATAAAACTGAAACGTAATCGGTAGCCCAGTACCACAATTACCCAGTAATATTCTCTCAGACACGCAATTAAATCGTGTTTGTTCAGTGCAAGTCCCCGGAGGACACGGAGATGCACAAGTTGTTTTTCTCCCGTCTGTTGGGAGATACAATTCTTTGCGGGAACGACCATGGCAACAACAGCAAAAATACCGTCTTTCGCTTTTTCAGCGTAATTGCTCATAGGGGAGAAGCGCAAAGACAACATCACGGCAAAGCTGCTGAGGAGTTTCTTAACCTCGGGTTAAAACCAGTTCCTTTTACAGCACAACAACATTGTTTGTACTGTTTCTTATAAGATATAAGCAAATACATTTCGTTGCATAAAATCAAATATTTTTTTAATTATTCAAAGACTGCAAATTAAAAACTATTGGGTGTTTACCGCGAGAGGCAGAAGTAAAATAAATAAATAAATAAATAAAAATGATCCAAATGTTGAGAACGTAGACTCAAACAGAAATCCAAAAGTCATAGTTACATTGAAATCGGCTATCCTGAATATAAATTTATAAACTTTAGTGTTGTAAATTAAAATACATAAATAAATAATGTAACGTTTTGGTACTGCTAGTTTAAGCCTTACGGTTATTAAACAGAAGTAACGTCACAGCTAGAACGCACACATTCGAGGCTTAGATGCAGTTCTATTTGGAAAATCTTTGTTTACGTTAAGCGAACTTTAAAGTTCAATTTTCGGTCAAGATGCGATGCACCGAAGATCGCTGACATTTTCTGAAGCCAACACAGCAAACCACAAATCAGAAATTATTTCATTTTTCTTGCAAATACAAGTCATATTAATCTTACCTGTGTGTAGCGCACAACGAGGCGGAGGACACTGAAATGCTGATATCGCTTGTGGAACTCTGAATGATCGCAATGATCCCTCCTTAGGATTTTTGCCTCTTGCTGGTGACATCAAATGTACGTTAGGCTAATTAGTGGAAACTTGTCTGTATGACTTCCCTGTTAACAACAGTATCCTTAGAGGCGGGCACTTCAGCCCAAGTCGCAGCTGACGAGAGTGGTCTAAATAGTCTGTGTTTGTTTAGATTTCAGTCATGTACAGACCTTATTGTGGAAGCATATACGTAGGCAGTAGGACAGTGGTTCAGAATCTGACCTCAAATCCGGGAATGCAGATATGCCACTAAAGCAAATAAATATCCAGCTGTATAAATAAAATAACAATGAAAAGATATTTCAATCGCTCTGCAAGAAAGCGTCAGCTAAGCAAACAGCTTTCTGTTATGGACATATGGACGTACTGCCCCACAGGCTAAGAAGTCACAAAGCTAGTGCTCAGGTGTCACGGACTTGCCTACTATATATACACACACTACCGGTCAAAAGTTTTAGAACAACCCAATTTTTCCAGTTTTTATTAAAATGTAAGCAGTTCAAGTCCAGTAAGTTATCTGAAATGGTGCAAACGGTAAACTGCAAAAGGTAAAAAAAAGTTTAGATTAACAACTGAAAAATAATGTACATTTCAGAGTTATACAAAAACACCTTTTTCATGGAAGATGTAATGGGAGAACGCACAGTTCTGTAGGAATGTAAGTAATTTAAGCCTTGAAAATAAATGCCAACAATTCCTACAGGTGTCCCAACTTTTGTTGATTACTTACAAGCTCTCTGTATGTATAAAAGCAGTGTTGGAACAACTGCTACACCCTCTTAAGCAATACTTGGACAGTATTGTACTGCAGGAAGTAGTATATTGCTCTCGATATGGTGAGAAAAAAGAAATTAACAAAGGAACACAGACAGACCATTACAACCCTTAAAAGTGTAAGTCTTTCCTTTCGAGAAATTGCAAAAAAAACCAAGGTGTCAGTGAATACAGTTTCCTACACCATCAAAAGGCACTTGGAAATTGAAGGAAACTGACAGGAAGAGGTCTGGCAGACTCCACAACAAAATCAGAAAACAAGTTTCTGAGAGTCTGCAGCTTGTGTGACAGGTGGCTCACAGCTTCAAGCACAGCTTAACACTGACTGAAGTAAAGACATCTCGGTTTCACCTGTGAAGAGAAGATGTTGAGCTTTAGGTTTGACAAGTCCAGTGGCAGTAAGAAAGCTAAGAAATTGCTAAGATGGCAAAATAAGAAAAAGAGGCTTGCCTGGACCATGAAGCACTGCCAGTGGACTACTGAAGACTGGAAGAAGGTCTTATGCACCGATGAATCAAAATTTAAGATCTTTGGTTCATCACTCAGTTTTGAACACTGTCAGATAGGCAAAAGGATGGTTCCTTGATGTGTAACACCAACTGACACACGTGGAGAAGGAAGCGTGACAGTCTGGGGCTCTTTCACTGGCTCCAGAGACAGCAACTTGCACAGAGTGAATGGTACCCTGAACCAAAAGTACAACCACAGCATTTTGCAGCTCCATGCAATACTCTGGTGTACACCTAGTTAGTCAAGGGTTCATCCTACAGCAAAATGACCCAAAACATTCCTCCAGGCTGTGTCAGAACAACCTTAGAAGAAAAGAACAAGACAGTAGGCTTCAAATCATGGAATGGCCCAGTCTCCAGACTTAAACCCCTTTGAGCTGGTTTGGGATGAACTGCACAGAAGCATGACAGTAAAGCCACCTACAAGGGCAACACATTTGTGGGAATTTCAGCAACAGTGTTGGGAAGAACTTTCTGACCAATATTTGATTTCTGTTGTAGAAAGAGTGCCACAAGTGTGTTCAGTTGTTATACCTGCAAAAGGTGGATACTTTCATGAGTCAAAAAATTAGATTACATTTTGTTACAGCAAACAATTCCCTGATCTCCTTTGGATGTCCAATTATTTATTTGTTCTATGCTTTATTTAGGTACATTAACAAATTTGACTACCACGTTTCCCCGAAAATAAGACCTAAACGGAAAATAAGCCCTAGCATGATTTTTCAGAATGCTCATAATATAAGCCCTACCCCAAAAATAAGTCCCAGTTAAGATTGTCAGCCAGATGGATGCATTTACTACATCCCTTGCAACACACAATGGATGTACTGAATTATAAAATAATAATATATAATTTAATATAAGTAGGATTTTTTGACATTAATACTTAAAATAAATGATAATATAAATTATGATTAAGTATTTGTAAATACCCAAGCGGGCACCTTTGGAAGAGAGGTAAAGGCCTATGTAAACAGATGAGCTCAAGACTTACTGCTGAATGACCATTCGGAGTACAGACTTAACACACAAATAACATGCACACTGGATAATGAACGGACCTGGTTGTGTCTACTATGAATCTTCATAATTCAATATGTTGTGTTTTGTTACGGATGTACTTAATGCACTCGTGTGGAAAAAAACAAATAAAAAAAGACATTAATTAATATTAATATTATTGTATTAAACATTAATTAAAAATTAATATTAATGTATTAAACACATTAATATTTTGTTGGTCTGCCTTTAGTTGTGATTATGGTGTGCATTCTTTGTGGCATTGTTTCAAAAGCTTATGCAACATTCAATTCAATTCAATTCAATTAATTTTTATATAGCGCCTTTTGCAACAATGTGCCTCAAAGCGATTTACACAATAAATTGCAGATGTTAAGGAATTAATACAAATGAATGAAGCCAGACAACAACAGAGTAGAGGAACCAAAAATTCCACAGTGAGGAGAAAAAAAACCTCTGGGGGCCCAAGGTTACTAGTAATATAATATAATATGGTATAAATAACACAATTTAACTTTTACTCCTGGTGCTGAAGCCACTGTCATTGGCCTTTGGTGTCCCTCAGGTGAAACTTCATCCAAGGGGATACATTAGGAATCAACCACTCTACAAAGGCATCCTGCTCAGATGGTGCCCAGGCAGGCACCAGGTACCCACATGCACAAGGAGAGAGTTTAGAGAGGGTTTAGCAAATAATATGAACTGTAGCAGCCCCATAGCAAACTGCTACAGTTATATTGTCATGTACAGCATGCGCCAGCAGCAGTAATTACCGTGAGCTACGGAGACTATCATGGGAAGCCTAATTCAAAAAAGTACATCTTCAGTCGGGATTTAAAGACTGAGACAGATTCGGCATCCCGTATGTATCCAGGCAGATTATTCCATAGACTAGGGACTCTGTAACTAAAAGCTTTAGCACCAATACTTTTGTATGCCTGTGGAACAATAAGTAGGCCTGCATTCTGTGATCGAAGAGAGCGGTTTGGAGTGTAAGTGTTAATCAGCTCTAACAGATATACTGGTGCCTTGCCTTTAAGTGCCTTATCTGTTAACAAGAGAATTTTAAAATCAGTTCTGTACTTAACAGGGAGCCAGTGGAGTGATGACAGTATAGGGCTTATATGGTCGTACTTTCTGCTTCTAGTGATAATTCTAGCAGCTGTGTTTTCATCTTTGCTTTGAGGCAGCAACATTTGTTGCTCAACATAACATTTATTTTCCACCAAAAGCTTGTAGTCATGACAAGAAAGTTGAACCACTTTCTAAAGTCCTCTGCAGCACATCCTAAAGACTTTCAAGGGAGTTTAGGATGCTGTTGGCCAAGCCATTTGTGTGTGTGTGTGTGTGTGTGATTCCTCATGCTCCTTGAACCCCTGTTTAACAATTTTAGCCCAATGAATTTTGTCATTGTTGGTCTGAAGTATGCCCATGTTTTCAAGGAAAAAAAAATCCACTGATTCTGATTGGGAAATCTGGCCATTCAGTAGATTAAAATACTCAGTCGACTTAATTTTATTACCATATAACATTGCTGAGCTTAGACCAGACCAGTTGAAGCAATACCAGCTAATAACGCTGCCACCAGAAGCACACAAGACTATTTTTTCACAAGGCAGTGTACAGTTGTAATAAATGTATTTTAGCTGAACAGCCTATCATTTTCTGCACTTCTTTATATGTTTTCCCTCTCCAATCAACATTTTAATCAAATTACATTTTTTTTTCTGAGCAATGCATGGAACGACCCATTTTACTCAGATTTTCGGAGAGAAATGCACTATAACCAGCATGTACGATATTTGCTGCCTTTGTCCTTAAATAAAGGCCACCTGTTTGACACCTGTTTTGTCACAGATTAATGACCTCACTAATTGAACTCCACACTGCTATTTTTTTAACATTCCTCTCTCTTTTCTTTCTTTAAAGGAATAGCAAATTTGATAAAATTTTTCTTCATGTTTTCATTTGGAATAGAATGTGCAGTGTTCCCAATGCATTTGCATGTATCGAAATAAAAAGCTATTACAAGGATTTGGAGCTTCATTCTCTTTTTCTATACAATGCTATTATTCTGAAAACAACTGTACAGTCAACTGTGACTTCCATTACCCAGAATTTTCAACAAACCAACAGGTAAGTAATACATTTCACAAGGGCTTCTTCTATCATTACTGTTGCTAAGTCCTACCGTAACTGTAAGCCTCCAGTCCCACTGCTAATACACATTCTATTTCTCTAAAGGATGCAACGTCTTCTTCCCTCTACGGGAAGAGGAAAGCTCAAGACAACCAAGAAAGGGATTTTACATCTGCAATCTTTTTTCATTGATTTAGTATCCATCACCTGAGATTACTTTTTGAAGATAGCACATTATCGTTCTAAACAAGTTGCATTTGTCAGATCTTAGTCTGATACCACATGCTTGCTTGCATTTGACACACACACACAGCTATTTACAGGATGCTCCTGGGATGTACAAATGGGATCGGATGATCGAACAGCAGCACTGAAACGATGCACGGACATAATATTTTTTGGTACTGGAACAGGAATGTTGTCATCGTGAGGTACCATACTCAATGCGTAATGC
The DNA here is from genome assembly GCA_025773905.1 of Chitala chitala. Classification (NCBI taxonomy): domain Eukaryota; kingdom Metazoa; phylum Chordata; class Actinopteri; order Osteoglossiformes; family Notopteridae; genus Chitala; species Chitala chitala. The sequence goes on from JABJVR010036142.1 coordinate 12,686, forward strand.
AAATTCAGATAAAATATTTCCATTTTATTCTTTGCATTGTACCCACTAGTATTTACCATGCAAATGCAGTAGTCATCAACATGATTTTTGAGCTTATGCCAGACCACTGGAATTCCGAATTTACTGATAAGTAAACATCACTGAATTTCATAAAATATCAGGCAAACCCTACGTGATAGAGAAAAACGGAGATAATTTTCTAAATCAGCAGGTTAAAATCATTTTGAGAACTTGTTTTTTGCAAAACATCTCAAATCATGCATACTTGTGTTAGTTATCACATCTATCATTATCTTGGGATCTCTTGGACCAATGTAATAATGGTGTGTTACTCTCTCCACAAAACCTATCAACATTTGACCTGGCAGTGAGATATCATGATCACTTGAGCTGTTCTCAGTGACATTCACTTTAGTAGATGACTTCTGTACAGTATTTCAAGCTCATCATCCCATGACATTCTCACATCTAGCTCAAAGGGCATTTCAGTAGGAATACATCATTTGAAACATGTTCTTATAGAACACCAAACTTTGTTAACATGACCAAATGGTATTGCCACTGCAGCCATCCCAGTTTTCATTATGCGAAAATTAATACCTTGTGTGATTCTGAAACATATTCATTAAAGTGTCTGCTTTTCCCTTTCACAGCCTTAGCGATTTTCTTAGTAAGTGTACATTCATTGTCTGTAAAGTCTCTGTCTCTTCACATGGCTTTAGCTGATGCTTTGTAAACATAGCTAATGCATTTTTGTGTTTCTTTACGCTGCCGTGGGAAGTTGTCAGGGCCTGTCCCATGGTCACAATTACCTCACTATGACTGCTTCCATACCAACATTGCTCTCTTCCAGTTTTGAAAGAAGATAATTTTAAAATAGTTTGGCACTAACAGAATCAGCCTGAGGGTTGTTTACTTTAACATTCAAATTGACTTTGTGACAGGATTCTACTGTTCTGAGGCCTCTTGTTTCATTGTACCGTGACATTTGCATTTTATCTTACGGCAGTTCATCACTATTTTTTGCGTTTTGCTACAGGGAGAGGGTCAGACCGATCAGTTATGGGTACTCTAATGGTCGTTGTGAACTTTAAAGAGCACGACAGTGTTAATTAGGTTGTTGCTTGGAAACCCACTGATCGCAACTTAGAAAACACTAGAGCACCTGCCCCTGAAGATCTCTTTGTACGTCCCCGATACATAAAGTCAGTCATTTGACAATAAAATATATCTTAAAATTACATAAATGATGTACTGTTTCTAACTATAGTCTCCATTCTCATTATGTAGCTGTAACTCTAACACAAAAAGATTTTGGGTGCAAGTCAAGACCAAATATAAAAATATCATTCAGAGCTGTACATAATGGTCATATTTTGTGTTGAATACCTACTGTAGATGCTATCAATGGCTGCCATGATTTTCATCTTACTGCAAAAAAACAGAAAATAAAAATTACCACTGCAAAGACAGAAGGTCCACTACCATCAGACTTCACTCCAACAGAGGCGATGACTCCTTCCTACAGTGAGGGGAGGCTCATCATAGTGGGGGTCTAAAGAGGGGTGTGTTCTGATGCTCGTGAGGGCACCTCAAAGCAGAGTTCATTAATACCTGGCGTGTTTGTACTACAGATAGGATATAAGAAGGTATGACTATAACTAATGTCACATTTTACTGAAGCTGAAAGATTCATTCTTATTTTCATTAAGAGTACATCCATTGTAGCTATTCACATGAAATTAATACCAGACATTGGCATTAACGCAGTAAAATTGTACAGCTGAAGAATTTGTAATATTCCAACCTATGAAAGAGTAACGTGCAATAAAGTGGTACAGGCAAGGTAGAGTCCTGCTTGTAAACGTAAGTGACGATAAACAAGAACTAGGGAAATAGGCAAACAGCTTGGATTCTCTGAATCACCAACCACATGCAAAAATACAAAAAAAGAGTATGCATACAATGTGCAGCACAGTTATTGCATAGCCTTGGGGAGTTTCATGCTTATCACGAGGCAGATACGATGCACGCTATATTAGGTTTTTAGCACAGAGTACATTGAATCTGTGTCAATCTTTAGAGTCACAAGTGGAATATTAATTTGGAAAACAAGTGGATTTTGTGAGTCCCTAAAATCCCTTGCACTGCAAAGCTATCTTCTCACAATTTCAGTGCTCATATCTATGGGGTTCAAGGAACAGCGATGATGTTTTTACAATAAATTTGATACTTCATAAGTTAAATTTAATTTTTATGGCTGATTTGCCTTAATGCTGTTCCCAATGCTGTTCCCCTGAATTTAACGTACTGCAGAGTAGGTTTGATTACCACAATGACATGGTCGGTTAAAAGCAGTTCATTTTCGTAGGACTGAAAAACCAGTTTTAAAGCACACTAACCCTGAACCTGAAGGAAATCTAACCAATACCGTCTTATCTGTGAGACGGGCCCAGGAATTGGCCTAATGCTACACGTTAATAATAAACTATTTTATCTTTTTACACAATCCTGCAGAGAAAATTATACAAAACCAAGAAAAACATAAGTGAAAGGGTTGCCGATTGGTTCATATTTCTTTCTTACAGAACATTAAACACACATATTGTGTTCAAAATCCTGGTGGATTTGTTCAGTAAATATTTCCAGACATCTCACATTTCATGAGTGATTGGACTAAGCCGTGATACAAAACAAATGTTTTATCCTCCCTCAGGAATACAATAGTAAGCAAACAGAATGAAATTAGTATATTCAAAAGGATACGCTAGTGAAAACTCATCTGACATTTAGGGAATAGTAAATTTAGTTTTAATTCTAATCTATTTTTTTGCAAGAATTGTGTCAGCTCCTGGTCCTCTCTTCTCTAATTTTCCTTTTAGTTTCATTTTCTGCCACTGTGTGTTCTTTTCTGCTGTAGGTTTCTTGTGATTCCTCGATCTCGGTTTATGCTGTTTATTCTTGTTTTAGTTATTAAAGTTCCCTTTCGCCCATAGCCTTATGAAATCAGTTTGCCAGACCTTTTGAAAATGAAAAATCAGTTGTTTCGGGGTAGGATTGGGTAATTGGTATTTATCAATCGTCTATTTAGTACTGATCACCAGGGAACTTTCCAAGCAGGTTATAAACTATTCTTTGTGTTACATTTCCACCTCCTGTAGTTTATGTTTGGAAAAACCCAAAAGAAACCTGGGTCTGACTGCATGAGCAGGTTATATATACATACAATCATCAGCATTTCAATCAATCTAAAAAAATTTTAATGTCATTGAATCTACATGAATAAAGTTCACAAGAAAACTGGGTGAACATCAAAGATACCTCCAGATTTCAGATGAGTCTGCAAAGATATGAATTTCATGTTTAAAGAATCAGATGTCAAAGAAAACATATCAACATTAAAAAAAATTTTAAATTTATGCTGAAATTATGGTAATAGCAATAGTCAATCTGAAGAAAGTATAGCATTTACAATTTTATGTGATCAATATTAAGAAAGGACAATGATCAACCTTTTGCTTTTTTATTGAATATGGTAAACACGAACCACAATAATGGAGACACTGAATTATAAACCAAATGAAGTTAAAAAGAATGACAAAAATTGAACAAGGTTTTAAAAATAAGCATTATCTAATCATAAACCCTGCGACTGCTTCTGGCTGAAGAGTTCCACGCCTGACACAGTGAGACTGCGGACAGCTCTGCGTTCACAATAGGCCCTGACGTTTGAGATCCTCATAAGTTTTCTTGTTGACAACGTTGCCACTGGAATCTTCGTATTCTTCCTGTAATAGAAAAGTATTGGCACCATCTTGTGGTCAGACTGTATAAGTGTTACGTAAAAAAATCCATTTACAAAGTGCAGTAGCGTTTAAGTGTGCCCATTATGACAAAAAATAAATTAATTAAAAACACAGTTGTCTGGACAAAAACTGATACTCTTAACCAGTTCTGCACAATGTCATACTGAAATGGCATTATCTCGGAATGCTTAGACTTTTAGGAAAAAAAAATCTGCTTTAGACAAAGTCCACTGCATACCCCTAAGAAAAGTGCCCTGTTGCTAAACATACTCCCCATGGGGGTTCCCAGAAGGTATCTCAAATGGACCATGGTATTTACAAACCTCTGTGTCTGGCTGCCACCTTTCTGATGCTTTCTGGGACTTCAGCTTTGACCACACTGATGAACAAGAAGAACAAATTGACATATCACACAATCTGAGCTATGAAGACCAAACACGAGAATGATACCTCTAATCTGTTAGCAAGAAAGGAGACTGGTTTTTAAAAAGTTAGTGAGAGACTAAACCCATTTCTGTGGATGAGGAAAGAGAACCCAAAGTTGTCATCTAAGGGCACTTTTCAACTGCACCAAGTACCAAATGTTTGGTAGTACAAAACAGTAGCAAAATCAACAGTACTTCTTCTGTCTATTGTCCATTCATGTAAAAAACTGGTACCACAGCAGAACAATGTCATCCATGACTGTCCAGTAGTGACATTTAAAATACATGTTCTGGCCTTAATAAAGCTCAACTTTCCAGAGAAAATCACACCATCCAAAAAAGTGGAGACAAAATACAACGTGCCATTTAACGGAAATCATTTTGTAAAACTTCTACATAAAGAAATAAAGATATGTGGAAACGTGTTTGTTATTCCTAGCAACATATAAAAATATACATCCTTACTTATATGATTTTTTTAACAACTGAATATGAAAAGAAACAGTGGTTTTAATGATGTAAATCACAAATGTCTCTAATATAAATTAAATTACTTTACTTGAAAACCATTCTCAAAAGATATTTACGTACCATTTTATAGATATTCTATGCAAAGTAATTATACTTCAACCATATGACAAAACTGGGGTTTCTTCATTTGTCCACACATTCACATTAATTACTTTTCTTTTTACTGCTTCTATCATTGTTTTCAAAGTTCTATAACTACGCCTTTTCAAGATACAATTGAAATCTGATCAGAAGGTACCTTATTTACATAACCAATCAGCATTAACCACGTTTGTATGCACCACCTCTCTGTACTGACGTACCAAACGAGTACAAAAGTTGCTCTGGCACTGGTACCGCCCCAGAGGGTGGTGTAAAAAGGCAAGAGTCGACTTTTCAGTTTCAAAAGCACCAGGTGCAGTGGAAAAGGAAGCTAATGGTGACTTCTGTCTGAGGGGAGGGGGAGGAGGGAGACAGTGAGGGGGAGAAAGAGGGAGACGGTGAGAGAGAGGGAGAGATCTGTACTGTGCAGTTGGCCAAATGAACTCACAAGAGACAGCATCCTCAATCTGGGTGACATTGGCGAAGTGGGCGGTGTTAGGAATACCCAGGCACCGCATGCCATGGGCGTGACGCCACTCCTGTAAAATGCACAAATTTAGTGTGTGTACACAGACACAGACAGACACAGACAGACAGACACACATGCCTGCTACAGAAAGGGAAACCCTCTCTCAAACACAATGAGAAAGGCACAATCAAGAGTAGACACTCCAGTGCAGAGCATCATTAAAGTTGAGGCTCACCGCAAAGTGCCGCTGGAAGGCCTTGGGACCCCTGTACGTGTAGTTCCCACAGATCTCGCAGTTGTAATTTATGTTTAGCCCATGGAGTTTGTACAGCCAATAAGGAATGGGCTACAAAGATCAAAAGTTCACAGGTGTAATTGACAGCATCATGAGCTAAAATTCACCTGCTTACATCAAGTTTCAATACAACTCACATGCTTTTTAAAGACTGATAATTAACTAAAGGTCAGGACAACAGTCACTAACAATATCTAACAAGTCATGCATGCACTATATGCCCCCTACTGGTCAACCAAGGCAGTGCCTGTGCAGGGTGGTACCTTGCCATCCCAGCCCAAGGGCAGATTTTTAGGATTGTAGATGATCTCATTGTCCTCATCCTCGCTCTCACTCTCACTGAGCTGCTCCTCTTCCTCCTCCTCTCGCTCTTCACCTGTCCGAGCCTGCTTCCTCTGTACATTCTCGTGGGTTAGCTGACGTTGCTCCTGCGGTCAGTGTGTTGGATCACAGTTCACAACTTTACCCAATATGGACTCATGGTGTATTTCACTGTATTTATTTTGAACAATTACATATTCTGGTACAAACTCAGGGGATGATTTTACATAGATGAAAAAGCATGAGAGAACCTACCCCCAATATCTCCACATACTCATAAATCTGAGCTTCCAAAAATGCTATTTCCTTGTTGCGCTCCGAGTCCCTGGAGAAACAGTTTCAGAGGCGTCTTTCAGCGCAATGACAGTACAACACCAAACAGAAGTGCGGGGATTAAGGCTGAACGATCAGATGCTTACTTTTTTGGTCCTTTGGATTTGGGATTCTTGGCAAAGAGAGAGGGATCCAAGGACTCCAGAGACTTGCCCTTGGTACCAAACAGCCGCTGTGCCCGTTCCTCTAGGGTCCTGTAAGGGATACACACACTACTTATCCACCAATTACAAAAAAGCCTACAATGGGTAGAGCCACCAGGAGACATGAACTTGTGATGCCCATCAGCTCAGTACTAACACTTACTTACCCTCCACACTTCAGCCCTAGGGCCATAAGGGCAGATTTCAGCCTGTCCAACCCCAGAGAAGCCAGTTCCTTCAGGAAGAAAAACCTATCTCAGTTCAGCAAAAAGTCAGAGTGGACCCGCAGGTGAAGGCCTCAAAGCGGAAAGCATCTCACCTCCCAGGAGGAGAAGGCGGACAGGTCCAGGTGGGCTCCAGCGTGAGTTAAAGCACTGCTTGTCTCTTTCTATCCAGCCAAATGAGAGAAATAGTGTAGAATTACCGTGTGCCAAGCAACTTCACACTGACACCACAATATAAAAAAATAAATAAAGAGCTGTTTTGCAAAGCTCTCCAGTGGTCTGAGAACTACTAACAGGAAGATGATGAACATACCGGCCAGCCAGGAAAAGTACCAATCTCCCACTTCTTCTCAAAGTCAGCCAAGATTTTCCCATACAGCTGGTTCTGATCCAGCAGAGGCTTTACACGGTCTGTATAGTCCTGAAGGTACTCCAAAAGCATCTCCAGATACCTGGAATCAAATTGTCAGTGCACAAAAGTTATTCCCTGGTGCGTAAGTCCCATTCCCTTCCTATTGTTATCTTCTCAATAAAATGCAACTACTAAGTACTGTATGAATATGCGAGCAGGCTCAGTAACTCATACTGATAGATTCTACTTAAAAAGCTATTTTTTATAGTTAGAGTGCTTGCAACACAAATGATCAATTAGACTTAGAACACAAAAAATTAAAAATACCTTCAAGTATTATCAACATTTGATCAATTCAAGTAAAATAATGCAGTTTTTTTATAAAGCATGTACATAAAGTATAAAGCACAGTCACATGACATGACTGCTGTAAACTCATTGTGGAAATCTGGCACACCTATTTTCAAACTATCCCTACAGATGCAGTTTAAAGTGTCAATGTTTAAGTAAAAAAAAAATCAGCAGTTCTTTTCTTTGGTGATATAGTCATCTTCTGTAAATGATTTTAACCGTGTTTTTACAGATTAATCAGTGTTAAAGACCACACTGTTCCCTGTTACAAATACTGCATTATTTTGTACCAACTGTCTGTCTTTTTATGTCAAGCGTTATGTGGATCACACTTACAGTTCTGGGCTAAATACTTTGATGTAAATTTGGAGAGAACATCTGAAGAGCAACACAGTCCATGCCAATGTGATGCTTCTGATCATAACAGTGATGAGATCTATACATCTGCACAACATACAGGTCTAAGAGCACTTTTACTACTCCAAAATCAAGGCTGACCCTACTAAAGTGATTTAAATTAACTGATTTCTCTTTGAAAGAACACTTAATATCAACCTGAAACAACATATTCAATTACAAAGGTTTATTTGACACAATACTCCTTTTAAAAATACAATAATTTCAGCAAACCTCATTGAAACAAATCTTTTTGAAGTTTATTTTTCAATTAAGAAATTCATAAAAATTTATAAAAATAGAAATTCAATTAATATGAATTCCCTTAAAAAGCCATTTCAAAAATGTTGAAGAACAACAATAAAAAAATAATAATAATTATTATTAAATTGTATCCCGGCTGTTCCCACTCTTTCAGCTTTTCAACATCTCTGCACAGGCTGTTTATGCAGGTAAACATGCCTCAGCTAACAGGTGTGTCAGACAAAAATCAAATCCAGTCCCACTACATCAGCTGTGGCCAGCTATCTAAAGCATGAAACTACTTGCTGATTTGTTTATCAGGATAAAATACTAACCCAGGGGACAAAAAAGAAGAGTCTAAGGAGGAAGGGAGAACAAAAAAAAAAACCCACTTACTTTTTGTACTCTGCATTTTTTCGATCTTTGGATATATCAAAGAGCTGATCAAATGTAGACAGGTAAGTGATGTATTCCAGTTTCTGGAACACAAAGTTTTGGTTAAAATGTTAATACAAGTTACATCAAAGAAAAGTTGTAAAGTCCCTTATGAAACTGGCAGTGCTTACCTCTGAGCCTTTTAAATTAATGTACTTTAGGTAACAATCATGAAGATCCAGGTATCGGCCATATCCTTCTTCATCGGTGAATTCAACCAGGTCTAAGAAATGTCAAACAATGTTGATGGTTTTATGATTTAAAATTCAATACATCCTCCAAATCCTGCAACAGTGTAACCTGGCAGGTTGCTCTATGATAACATCACCTGTCATAAATGCACAACATTTACTTGCATGGCATCCAGCAAAATGAGACAATGGTTTGACAAAGGCACACTTTTCACGACTTACTTTGCGCCTCTTCATTAGGGTTTTCTCTGGCCTTGATCAGCTCTTCAAACTCCACTGACATCGGCACGCAGATCTGCAGGGCAGCCGAGACTGATCAGCTTGTTCGTGACAAGCTGGGCAATTCCATACTGCATCAGCATTCAAGGCTTTGGGCAGCCTTACCTCATTGGGATGTTTTCTGTGAAATTCCTTTATCTGCTTGAGCCTGTTGTAGAACTCGGCAAATTCATTTGGTCCTGAGATGGCCTTCAGCTCCTCCTTCCTCATACTAAAACAAACATGCATAACAAACAGTACAACGAGTTGTCTTTACACCCCCGTGTTCTTATTGCAGAAAACGTGGCAGGAAAAACTTGTGTGTAATCAACAAAACAACTGAAAATAAAATAATTACTCACCCGTCTTTATCGTCGTAGGTGTCCCTTAAAAATCCGCTAACTTCCATGTATCGCTGGAAAAGTACATGTCAACAAATCAAAAGACCCCACCAAGCATTAACATTTACGAGTTTTAAACCATAGAAGCGACTACTTACATCCAGCATGGCCCGTATCCGATGATCTGAATTTATCTGGTCTCGTAACTAGACAAGAAAAAACGTAGTTACAAACCCACTGAACACTAATTGTTAACGCAGCTGCCACTTTAAGTATGCAATCGCGGCACTACATTGCTTTCAGTACACTGTAAGAGTATAGCTGTTCGTCGTTTTCCTCACCGTTGTCTTTTTGTGCAGCATTTCTTTAGTTTTGGCATCCATCAGCCTTTCTCTCTCTTCGTGGTAGCTCCGCTGTTGCTCCAAAATAGTCTCCATGTGTATTTACACTGGGATCAGTGGAATATTGAGAAACGTGAAATAAATTACCGTTCAGTTGAACAGTCGACAGACACACAACACGTAAAAACCACGCGCAACCGGAAACAGGAAGCTGCTTCCCAGAGATGACTCCGAAAGAGAAACAAGCTTTAATATTTAACAACGTTCCGCCGTAGTACAAAAATGCATGTCCAGAATTACCTTCAAAAAAAAAAGTGTCCACGTCCTGTTTGAATAATTAATTGAAGAATATCACATGCTATAGTTTTTTTTTTTTTTTTTTTTTAATTTTTTTTTTTTTTATCAGCCCACGTTTTTTTATGTTATATTTTTTAAAGTGACGAATACATTCAAGTTTACTTTGCTTGCTGTTAAGATGTTTATTGCAGATCCTTTAACTTTTTTTAATAAATTAAAACATAAAATTATATTATTATTACTACTACTACTACTAATAACACTAACAACAACAACAACAACAACAACAATAATAATAATAATAATAATTATTATTATTATTATTAATATTATTATTATTGTCTGTGACAAGTTAAACTTCTTCAGCTGCTGCAAGAAGTACATCCCCTGCTGTGCTTTCTTAGTTAGGAGTTGATGTTAAGATTCCACTTGAGGTCTTGGGTGATGATGGTGCCTAAGAATCTGAAGGACTCTACCATACTGAAAGGGGAGCCACACAGGATGATGGGGGTGGGTTGGAGAACGTTTTTCCTAAAGTCTAATATCACTACCATCATCTCCACAGTTTTTAGGGCATTAATCTCCAAGTTGTTTTCTTCACACTAGGTCACCAGATGGTTAATCTCCCAAATGTAGGCAGACTCATCACTACTGGAGATGAGCCCATTCAGGGTGGTGTCATCCATGAGCTTTAAAAGCTGTTTGTTTACAGGGAGAAGGGTAGAGGTGAAATAACGCAGCCCTGTGGAGAACCAGTGCTTATGGTTAGGGGGTGAGAGGTGTGTTTCCCTAGCTTCACATGCAGATGGAGTCTGGCACTCTCAGCAGGGAGAGCTTGTCTTGCACCTGCTTATGGTGTTGAAAGAGAAACTAAAATCCACAAAGAGGACCCTGGTGTAATTTCTTGGGAAAGAAAGAAAAGAAGAAAGTTCACACATACAAAGAGATATTTTACATTGTTCATCCTGAGGTAATAATAAGAAGGTCCGAGCTACCCAATTTCAACAATTTTGTTTACTTGGTCAATGTTTCTTGGTTAATCGTGTCAGTTTTTTTTCACTTAAGTATACCGTTACATCTGAATCTGTGTACATCATTCATAATGAGCAGCAAGATAAATGGCTGTGATCAATCCTACACAACACGTTTGCTGAATATACATTTTAAGTAGTGCAAAGCAGTTGTCAGCGTTGCGCTTTTTCAAGGCATCCATCCATCCACCCATTCATCCACTACCCTACCACATTTCCTGTTCAGGATTGCATGTAGCCCAGGAACTGTCCCAGGCATCCTAGATCGCAAAGCAGGAACATCCTGAACAGGTCGCCAATGCTTTTGTAATGCAATAAGTAGAAATAATATGGCAATAACATAAGCAAATATACTCAACACAAAATACAAAATGCTGAAAGAATGTATCCAAAGCTAATAAAGTACTGCTATTAAAAATCAAGTATAAGGTGAGACGCGGTGCATTGGGGACAATGTTTTCTTGAGTGGTAAAAATACTCTCTAGGTGGCAGTGTACACACATTGAACGGCATTACCATTTATGATTTTATAACAATTTTAAATTATTTTATAAGTACAGTGATTAATGATGATATTAAATGTTTTGAAGTCCTTATAAATACAAATGTTTTCAAAAAACTGAAACATTACATTAACCACATTAACTCTGTATTAGATTATTATTTGGCTTCTGCAAGCAAAACCAATTATGTGAAGGAGAATGACACAAACAAGATGAAGTTGATTCTGTGGTCACCGGTACAGTGGATCTTCAAAGCCCTGCTCCATCTCTGAAGGTATTTTCTGGGTAAATTAGACCTAATCTGTGACAAAGAATGTGTGATCTACTATTACACGGTATAGATTTTAAATTGTTCACTGTATCCAGTGACTTATATACCATATTTAGCATAACACTTATTTCAAATGTACGTTAAGTTTTTTTTTTTTCCACCTGACTTTTGCACCTAGTTGTTTTTTTTAAGCCTAGTTTCAAGAATACTGCAATTTGCATGTGTAGCAGTCAAATGTTTTCTTGGCTGTGGCAGTTAGTTCAAAGCAGAATGTGATGATTCTCACATTATCTGTCACACATCTCTTATTTTTCCTGAAGGTGACTTTGTATTAGTCCATCTCAGCGGTTAAAAGGCACTTTTACCCATAATGATATGTCTAAAGGTATGTAAAATGTGGGTACACAAAGATGAATTTGGGTGCAGAATGTCTTTCTGCTTTCATTTTTGTCTTACACCTTATGAATAATAAATGGTCTAGCTTCCACTTGATGAAAACACTAGCTTTTGGACCAGAGGAGAATTACATCTGCACATGTTTGTGTTTGACATAACTCGTTACATGCTACAACATGCATATTAAATATTTGCATTTTATGGGGCATGGCAAAGAACAGCTAAACAAGAATGAATGTGTCTCATTAAGGGATGCATGATCTTGCTAGAAGGGGAATTAAACTGAGACAGTCCCAGCTGCAGCCTATTTTCTGGACTGCTTCCTGGAACCCAGGCAGTCAAGATGGAACATCAGCTACAGATAACAAAAGCAAAGGACGCCAGGGGATGAGGGTTAAGAGGACCATGACATGTGAATGTGATGCCACAGGTCTCATGCGAGGACGCAGTGCTAATGCCAGCTCAGGGCACCTGCCCATGTACTGATGCCTGGTCTGTCTCTCTTTATGTTTCAGCTGCTGTCAGAGACTGCCTCACCAAGGGTGCTGACAATGATGGTAGGAAACTGCTTGCAGAGTCAGAGCCCCAGAACAGTCACTCTGCCCAAAGAGCTGTATCTTAGGAACAATCTGCAACGCTTAAAAGCATAGCATTGTGAATAACATCACTGACATTCTACTGCTGTTTATCATGGTCAAAGCTGCTGCTTGTGACAGTAAAAAAAGAAACAAAACCAGTTTTCCAGTGATTTCTGATTGGATGAAACTAGTAAAACATGTGTTTTAAGTGATGGATGATCTTTTACAGGAAAAGGCTCATATTCTTGAAATATTCTTCTGCTAAGGCTGCCTGACTGGTGTTGTAACCTTTATGAATTCTTTTCTTGTTTTTATGACTCTCGTGTGTTATTTCAGTGTTTCTGCACACTTCAGTAGCTGCATTGACAGTTTACTGTATATTGAATCCTTGTTCAGCACAACTTAGCCTCCAGGGTGTGGCCATGTTCTTCTCCATAGTTTCTCTGTGAATCATTTTGCTGCGTGCCAAGCAGGCTACGCAGGTGAGGACCCTGCCATACATCCATGACGGAAGACGTGCCGTCTAGCAGAATACCCATCTCCCACACCACAGCCACAGCACCTGTGCTGATGGCCAGACCAACATCAGCCTTGTTGATAAGAAACAAACAGAGTAAAAACCTCATGTTGCCATCCACTGTAGTGTTCTGTGTGGAGATAAAGACAGTGAAAGATTATATTTTTAATATTAAATCCACCAGACTGGGTTACCACTGAGTGACTGTTAAACTGAATCATGGGTTATAAAGGAGTACTGTGGACACTTCTCTGATGCAACATGGTCATTGTTGTCAACTTCACGTTGATCAGTCTGCATTTTGTTTTGTTTCACTGCATTTTCTGAGAAAAATACTGTATTGTTAGGTTTGCTTTGATTGCTCACAAAAAATAAAAAAATCCTAGGATAGAATTAACGGCAGTCATAGGTTTAAATTCTGTATCACAGAGCACTTGGACAACTTTGCAAATTTAATAAAGTTGTGTAAGTAGTACTGTGTTTTCATTGTTCACAAGGAAACAGAAGTCCAACAGAAAAGAAGAACTTTTCAAAAGAATCTCTAAAGCATATATGCAAATATGCTGCCCACGGACGATTGAAGCTGTCATGCCCTGCCCTGTCATGCCTCCTCATGTCCTCTAGGTGTCACCCCTCCTGGTGTTTCATGTCCGATGAGTCATTGTAATTATGTCATTAGTGCCTAATAAGTGTCTCATTTTCCTGACTTCTACTTAAGTCTCCCTCGTGTGTTGATGCCTTGCCAGTTATTGTGGTGTGTAGTTTCTAGCCTGTAGCCTTGTTAAGTGGTGAATGTAGAAGATCCATAGTCGACCTTAGCCTTGTGTCTCTCTTGTAACCCTTTGTATATTGTTTTGACTTGAATAAACCTCCCTCTCTGCAGTTGGACCTTGCCTCAGCCTGTCAGATTTGTAACAGAAGCGAACAGCCAAATATAACAAATATGCTACAAAATAATGAAAATAAATAACAATAACATGGTGAAAATAACATATCTGGGCCACGCCTTGACATAGGGCCTAACCATACATCAAATACTCTAATATCTGACCTTTGTATTCTATTTGTAGCCTGCTGTTTGCAAGAGTATCATTCATGACATCTGACTGACATCTTCCAGTCCAACCTGTTTAATTACTACATGCACTGGAGTTTTCCAGGACTGTGTTTGGTCGGCCAGAGACCAAAGTATTTGGCTTTAAGCATTCTCTTGAGGTCAGTTATGTTTGATTCTGCTCCATATAATACTTGATTATGATACAGCATCTGCTGTGTTTTCTTACATTTCTCCTCTTTATTTTCCACCTAAGTTATTGCAGAAAGTATGTGCCTAAGGATACAGCCAAAGCAAATGCACTTCAGGGGCTGAGCACCTATAACCTTGTGATCACAGGTTAAGACTAGGGCAGCACTGCTACAGACAAATGGTATATTGGCAGCTCTGTGTGAGGCCTTCTTACTGCAGCATTCTCATTAGATGTTTGGTCCTTTGGCTGTTGCTACATCATTGCTGTAGTTATGATGCATATTGTTAATGGATAGTGATAGGTTTTTTGTCGTGGTTTTTATATTTCTACACTTTAAATAATGTAAAATTTAAAAACATCCCCAGAATTTCAGGATGTGTGTACAAATTGCATATGAGAAGTGTCTGCTGTACTTGTTTTTCAGCATTCTGGTCAGTTGCACCGTTCCCTTTCATTCTTTCACAGCACACCGGGCCATGTGGCCTTTGTGTCCTTTAACAAGCTGCTCTTGGGGTGGGAAGAAGGTGGTCAAGGTCAGAACACCTGTGGGATGAAGCTTCAGCTGAGTCCCAGAATATATTTCTGTGAGTTTTAACATCTCCATCACGTTTTCTCTGCTGGAAGCGGAGGGGCAGTTAGCGTGCGCGGTATACCTGTGCTACCGTTCACCTTCTCGTCCGAAATGAGCCGTTACAGCGCCAGCCATTACCAGCCGTGCACCTGAGCTGGCCCTCAGCAGTCAGGTGGAAATGCTAAGCAGTCTCTGTAACCAAGGAGGGCTTGTTTAAGCAGCTATCTGACTCAATCTTAGCTAAACACACAATATCTTTTTAGGGCATCTTATTAACAGTTACATCAAAGATTGTTTATTGGGATGGAAAATGTGTGAAGCCACACACTTCTGAGAATATTGCAATTGCACCATAAGACTGATTTGGGGATTTTTTTTACACACTGCTGTCAAAGTTTCAGAGACAGAATGTGCAGAAACATCTCTCTACTAATCTTTTTTCTTCCTGATCACTGTTACAGTCATATTCAAGGGTTGGTTTCCCAACCCTGATGACCCTTTCATTCCCATTGACTCCAGTTGGAGTAATATGCTTAAATACAAATTTTAAGTAGCTGTGTAAAAAAATTGTTACATGTATTTTTCAGCTGTTAAAATACAGAAATCACAGGGCTAATATTCCTGGTATAGAGGTTTAGGCTAAATTTTTACAGACACACCATACAACTGCACAGTGTTGAGAGTCATTTTAGATCACAATCCTGGAGGTGTGAGGTAATACTGGTTCTTTTTAAAGAATGCCATCAATCTCAAAGGCAGTTTTTTTTTTGCTATGTATATTTTTTCAGTTTAAATTTATTGCATATTATAAAGACGATATGTTTGCTAATAAATGCTTTTTTCCCCAGACGAATTGGACTCTACATTCCAGTTCTGTATGTAATTACAAAGAGGTTCCTTGAACCATTAATGTTTTCTCTTTATGTGATATCATCCTCACTTTGCCCTTTTTAACCAAAGGAAGCAGGTGTTTGTGCCTGTGGCAGTTATAAGAGGAGGAAATGGTTTGGGCTCTGTGTACTTTGTAGCCTTGATAAGAGTCCCTTTATGTACCTTCAGGCACATTTGGCAAAGCTCCTTCTTACCTGGGGGTGTGTCTTAGCAAGTTCAGGGTGTAAAGTGGGTGGGGCTGTAATTTTCAAAGAGGACAGATCTGTACATTCCAAAAAGCTGACAGCCATTAGCTTGCCACCTGACTTCCTTTTGCCCACTGCATGTGATCTGATGCAGCAGTTAGGTGATGACTCACATACCTGTTTGAGTGTCTAATGTTTGTCACACCACATAGTACAATAGCAGTCAGTAAAGAGTTTTTACCTCCTTTTCAAAACTGGTAAAACCATTTCCTTGAACACCAAATGAGTTGCCTATGCCAAACATAATTAAAATTATATAATTTCTATTGAATGGGGTTTTCTTTATGATTTGCATAATTCTTCTTAAAAATTTTCCCCTGAATGAGGAAATTGCCACAGTTTCCTTGTTGGCAAGAACTGACTAATGTCAGTTCAGGAATGATCACCCTTTGTTTTTGTTCTATGTTCTTTTTTATTCCTCATTCATTCCCGACACCCAGGTAATGTGAGAAAACCACAACAGTACATATGTACTATTATCTGTTACAGAATAATTTCTGAAGCAGCATCATCCCACTCTGTCATAAGAACATGTGAGCTGTACCTTGTGCAGACGGCTTAACAAAGCACAGACTCATTCCCGCATGTGACGATGATTCCTGATTGCACAATGAATATAAACAGCAGCAGAGTGGAGAAAACAAGGGCCAACATAAGAGGACATAAAGGTTAAAGACAAGGTGAATACATTTTTCTATATGGTGAAAATAACAACCTTGAGTCCCCCTCCTGTCTAGTTGTACAAACTCATGCTAATCAGTTGGTAGGTTATGTTAGAACACCTTATTTACCACGAGCTTTTTACTCATGTTTGATGTATGACACCAATTTCTTTGGTAACACATCACAAGACTTTTGTGCAGGCAAACACTTCCTCCTGTGAATGCTAAATCAGTTCATGTTTCTCCCATCATAAAAATCCATTCCACCCTTCAGCGCAAAAACAATCGTTAGCACATAACGTTCTAGTCAGTACTTTCTATGACGTATGTACGAGAGCATCAACGGGACATGTGAGGGTCCTGGGTTTTTGAGTAGACTACCGTAGCATGGACATTCACAAAAAGTGACATTTATCACCAATAACTATATGCACTGCAATTCAGTGAAGTTTCACATCTTCACTGCTATCAACCTTCTGGAATTTTTTGTGTAGACCACAACTACACGTCACAGGACTACAGGTTACGTATGACAAAGGAAAACACAGTTATTGGTGTATTTGCATGTTGTCAGCTATTGGGTATGAACAAGCTCACAGTAGTTAAAAGGTCTCATAATTGGACACCGTATGTTTCATCAAAACTCTAGACTTCACACATCTTTCAGGCCATTGATAATGTTTATCAGTGAAATGCCAGGGCTTTTCTATGTTCTTTAGTAGGTGGTGACTGAATGCAATGTGAAGGGTAGGGCGTACTCAGTGAGCTACCATTTATAGTACTGAAAAGTCAGATGTCAGCCCCACAAAACTTGGTTAAACCAACAACCTCTGAAATGTGCTTAACTAGTTCAGTCACAAATGTGGTGAACATCAGCTGGAAAGGCCTCCCACTCCAATAAAAAAAAAAACCTCTGAAGCGTGAAGGCACCTGAAGTCTCACTACACACAATAACAGATTGTATGAAATGTGTATTTCTGGACTGTGTAGTTAAGTGAAACCAAGTCAATAACCCTTAAAGTAATAGCATGGTAATAAAAGTATTTTCTCATTTTCTATGTTTTATTTATAATGCTGTAACACAGGTTTCAACATACAACAAAATCACTCCAGAAGATTAATTGTTAATTAGCTAATCTGAGAACATGATCCAGATGCCTGGATTTTATCTGTAACAAAACAGCCACACAGTCTTCTGTGTAGAAACACATTAAGCACATACATGTATGTAGCATGTACCCTGGGCAGAGCACTTCTGCCCTTCAGTGTTCAGCCAGGGGGGAATTTACACTCAAACTACTTCAGGGTACATAGACTGTAAACAGCTGAAGAAATGTTTTTGGCAAAATGGGTTTACCATCCTTCAGGGCAGAAAGCTTAATGATCTTATGAAAGCTGTCAAGTAGATGGTTATGGGACCCCGCCTGGATACTGTTGTGGAACAGAACTTGCACCCACTCCCTCAGCAAACAAATTATAATAATGCTTGGCAGCTGAATTAACTCAGTGGGCAAGGTGGTAGTTAGCAAATGACCTGACACATGGTGCTCATACCAATAACTTATTTTACACAGAACATTCCTAAAAAAAAAAAAAAAAAAATCCACAGTTGTAATCTCAAAAGCATTAAACTGCTTTGACAACTTTACCTCTGTATCCATAGTTAGTTTGCAGCAACATCAGACGTGAAATTTTACTGAGACTGAAATTTTGCAATGGTGTTGCACTGACATCAGCTAAAAACAAGAACTTCTAGAACAGTTTGACACTGATGACACAGAATACAACCCTGTATCTCCTCACAGATCACAGAAAGCAAAACATCAGGAATATCCACTACAAAATGTATCTTAACTTTGTTATAAGACCATTTTTGGCTTACACGTTTTTAAAATCCCTTTTCAAGGGATCCAAAGAGTCCCCCTTCCACCATCAAAGTGATGTTTTCAGGGTTAAGGGGCATACCCCAAAGACGCAATATGCATCAACATCAGTCACTTCAGATCACTGAAAAACTGCATCAGGTCTAAAAGTCTCTTTTGCACAAGGCCATACGTTTTAAAACAACATAAGCATAGGGCAACCTTACAATTCAAACCAAAACATTAACAAATGAAACATCATCATTCTGCATCTAGCTAAAGGCCTAAAAACAAAAAGGTTCAGCTGAATTCAAAGTCATGTTGGTTTGAATACACCAAAGTAATGTCAAGGCAAAGGAGAAAGAGAAATGGAGGATGACTACAAAAGCAGAGGTGAGCTCAGGGAATCCCGCCGTAGGATTTAAGGGAGAGAATTTCAGCTGCCAGCCTTTGCGGGTCCAGTAGCTGTGGGAACATACTCATCACTCTGTCAACTTGGTAGGGATTGAAAATAGCATTCAGTTTCTTTCTGACCTCGTCCCGTTCTAAGATGAAGGCAGCTTGGTGTGACTGGCCCCAGCTATCTCCATAGGCACCTGGCTGGGGTCGAATGACCTGGCTGGGCCTGGGATGGGGTCTGGGCCTTTGATGGGGGCTGGGCAGGCTGCTGGAGGAATGGGCCTGTGTGAGCCAGCACTCCTCCTGAATGACCCTGCCATCTGCGAGGTTGCTTGGGAGGCTGTAGATGTTGCCGGTTGGCTTGTACAAATGGCTGCCATATGCAGAATATCCAGAATGGCATGGTGCTACAAAGGCAGGGTTGGACTCATGACCATATTGTCGGATGTCACCCGGTGGCGCCATGTTGGAGCAGCAGTGGCAGGGCTGGTAGCGTTCTGGGCTGCCGGCTGGAGGATAGCAGTGTCTGGAGGAGCACTGAGGTGACGAGAACTGACCCTCAAAGTGCTGGCTGTCATAGGAGCCGAGTCCAGAGTCCAGATGCTCCAGGGACGAGTCCACGCCGGTGGAATAGGGCTTCCCTAGGCTTTTGGACCAGGGAGACCCCCCCCAGAACAGCGCCACGTTCTCAGTGACCTGCTGCCTCTTCCCACAGGACAGAGGGTGGTTCAGGCACAGGCTGCGCTCCAGGTCCTCTGCCAGTGACCTGGAGGAGGAAGTGTGGCCGCTCTCCAACTGAGACTCCTTCCTGGGCTTTCTGTCGTCCTTCAGAGCGGACATCTTAGCACTCTCTCGCAGCTCATCAGCCAGAGAGCGCTGTGATTGGTTCACTCTCTCTGGGTGGTAGAATTTACATTTCATCCCGTAAGTGCACTTTTTTCCTGGATTATGGGAGAGGAAACAGAACTGTATAGAATTTGCTGTACCATTAACCATTACCACAGATATTTACACAGCATGTTTTTCAAATTCATCTAGTATCCAAACACTAACCTGATTTATGTTAAACAATGGAATAGCGACAGCTCACAGAGTCATTCAGCAAATAAATCACAAAGTTGGATGTCCTCAAACTGTAAGAACGGGACATGCTTTTTTTTTTTTATTTTTATTTATTTATTTTTTTAATTGCCCCAGAGTCAAAGGAAACCCTTCATCCAGTGCCAGGACAGAGAACAAGATCCTGTTTGTTTAATCAAAAACTTGCAGGTCCAAAGTTCAGCGGTTCAACATGGTAAACTACTGTTCAGCTATATGGAATATTTAACTTCAATTACTTCAATTACAAATTTATACCTTTATGTAACTTATCACATTATGCAAATTATTTTAGATTGAATTTTAACCATGAGTATCTAAATCTGTGCAAAAAAAAAAAAAAAAAGATCAGAAGTGTCAACAGTTACACACACACACACACACACACACACACACACACACACACACACACACACACACACACACACACACACACAC
>JABJVR010036183.1:0-15688 GCA_025773905.1 Chitala chitala
GTTTGTTCTGTGTGTTAGGATGCTCAGATGGCAACAGACCTTCCTGCTCTGGAGCGCCGACAACGGTGAAGGTGACTAAGAGACATTGAATTTCGTTCTTGGCGTTAATGTGACCTGTGTCCTCCATAAACTGGCAGTGTGTTTTTTCTTCAGAGTTGGAGATAGGAGATTTTGTGTTGAAATCACGTAAATGGATGTTGCATTCTGGTATCCCATAGTGATTCTTGCTAACTATTGGGTTTTATGTAAAAAAAAAAAATCTGTATCTCAAGATTTTAGATTTGTACATCTTTTTAAGCATTGCTGAGATGGTCCAACCCTTTTCTGCAACGTTAAAAGTCTAGGTAAAAGATTTCAACCACAATTCCAATCATGTTAGACTGTTTGCTGTATTGCATTCTTTGGCACGTCTTGTGTAATTAAATCGGTTAAATCCTAACTGAAGAGTAGATGTTACAGCTTTTCTATAAGACCATTTGCAAGAAACAGTTGATGACTATAATCCAGTTAACGTATTTCTGCTTCGTTTTGCACCTGTGTGTGTATCACTTTCAATGTATCATTCCACAACAGAGAAACAAACAAACTGTACTATAACAGTTAAGTCTGTTGGACCTAACAGGTGTTCGTGTTTGGCACTGGATTTGTAGGTAAGCACCACGCCTTCACCTGATCTTCATATGCGTGTCTAAAGTAATCGTACTTTTGTATAAAGGCATAACAGTGCCACCGTGACTGTTTTCACAGCATCAAGAGAACAGAATCGTGCATACCTGGAACTGAACGGTTCTTTACCAAGGGACGTTTTAAGGATGTGGGACACACTGACGCAGTTGTGGCTAATGGGAGGTTTTACATTCTGTATGTAAACTGTTCTGAAATTTGCCTGCACGTAATAATGCAAAATAGATTTTTGTGCTTGAACAAAATTGCTTCTGTCAGCAAGCTTTTGGTTTCTGATTAGTTTGCAGGCTTTCCGACCCTGGAAGATGACAAAATTGGTCTGCAAATTGAAGAGCTCTTATGCCGCAGTGTGTTTTTAAAATAATTTTCCGTAGTTGTACAAGCAGCCACATCTCGATCCAAGAAGGTTTTATAGTATCTCATAGTATACAAACGCAGAATTTAAAGGCTTCAAGCAGCGATACAAAACAACCAAGATAGCCTCACACACACACACACATGCACACACACACACAAAACGGCCCTTTTTATATCACTTTACTTTCACTCCCAATTCCAGGAAGAAGATAAAACACTCCAAGCCTCCCTGCCCTCGGCACCTTTCAGCTCTTACCTGAGTACGTGCTAAGTGAAGAACATGTAATTCAAATAATTCAAATATCCCCTGCTGTTTGTCTTAGACACAAAATGGTGAAAACATCAAAATTGTCATCTTTTTGAGTTTGGTGACTAATAAAACAGCACAAAGCAGACACAATGCACATGCAGAGATGCTGTGAGTGAAGGTTTTATTTGTTATGTACAAAATAAGGTGACCGGTCCATGCTGATGTGGCTGTCCTGATGCCAATTGTCCACCGACATGAGAAAGAGCCACAGATGGGACAGGCTGCAGACAACCAGTGTTAATATTGCGAGTTCCTATGCCTATTAAAACCAAAGAATTTAATGAAATTTGTAAGCTTTAACTATCAAGTTAAATCTAGATAAGATAACTATAGTTCTTATTTAAAGAATGCCAAACAGTAAATACTATATATTCAGTGCCTGTATAAAAAAAAATCAGTTTGAGAGCAGTTGTGCCATGAGTAGCCTGTGGATATGGAAATTTCCCTGTTTGAATCCTGCTCAGGTGTGTCCTTGAGCAAAACCCTTAACACCAGCTCCCTGGGCAGTGAATGGTAGCTGCCCACTGCTCCCCCCGGGGATGGGTTAAGTGCAGGGAACCAGTTTCATTATAACATTAATGTGTAACAACATGGATACGTTCTCAATCTCAATAAAAAACGTATGTTCTTATGTCTTACCCCCGGTGTATTCTGTTGCAAGCGAGTAGTTATGTAGGTCTGTAACACTGCAGCATTTTCAATATGTCAACGAATGTCTTCAGCTCCACCTTTGTGAGGCATCTTATCAGAGGGTGATGGAACTGTTGGTCTCTCACCAGCAGTTTAATCATTTGATGGCTGTGATATCTAAAAGGTCAATCCAGTCAGAGGTAAAGTGCAACTTCAAGACATTTGAAATTTAAATTTCATCAGATATAGACAAAATGATTACAGATACAGATTACCGAAATGATAACACAACGCAAAACTGGTTTTAAGAAAGTGAAAACGCATTTTTACACTGAGCTGTAGTGCCCAAACAGGAAGTGCCGCTCACCTGATTTTCTGAGAGGCATCCTGGGCCACCGTCATGACCACACATAAGAATTTTGTGGTCTACGTTTTCTTCGTATTCATGGCACAGCTGCTGCGCACTCTCTCCACCAGTTTTGTCAAATTTTTGGCTACAACTGCTCTGATCGAGATGTTCAGATGGCTATGAACGACAAACACGTTGAATCTTTTAATGATGCAGAGCATTAAGAGTTTTGCTAAATTGACTCAGTCATTGAAATTAATGTGTATATGAGATATATGGCACAAGCAGTTACCTAAGGCCTCCAGAAAGCAGCATCTCCATTGTAGGAGCTGGGCTGCAGGACTCCACCATTTGGCACATTTCACATCGACTTCCACTTTACGGAGCACGACTTGGGACATGGCCTGCAGCTCCTTGTCCAAAGTCTTCTTTAGTTGAAGACTCAAGATACCAACAGTACAAATGGCAACAATTGGAACAGGTAGGAGTAGGTTCTTCACCTGTTGTTAAGGAAGAGCACAATGTTCAGACCTGCGGTTTTTTACACTGCTGTCACTATGCTCTCTGCATTTCAGTCAAATAAGACGTACATCCAGCAGCATAGACAACTTCTATTAAGGTGTCTAGAGTTGTTGTCTGAAGGTTTATGAGCGGGACGTCTGAATTGAAAGTGGCTGTTTTTCTTGTGAGATATAGCCCTTCCATCTTCTCCTCTCTGTTATTTATTATTAGGCACAAAATTGTATCACACAAACAAATCAATGTGAATTTGTGAATAAATCTCTAACTTTTTCAGATTCCCTAAAATTTCAGGCAACTTTTATTGCCTTTTACTTTGTCACCTGCTGTTACAGCTGCTGCTGTGTATATTTACAAGTCACTGAGTTCAGCGCAGCCAGGTTTGACTGAGCATCAGGTCCACAATCCTCTGAGCTAGTATTGGCTGGTGTCCTGTTGTCTACTGGTAATAAAGTATGAACAAAAAACATGTCCAGCGTGGTTTGTTATTTAGTCTTTTGAGTTGATCTGACAGGCAGACTAACCTGAGCTCAGTCTGGTTCCTGATGAATTTCCTGTGGACAGATGACAGCCTGCTTTTTATCAGGGCAGGAGAAGAGCAAAAGCCAGGGTAGGCAACAAGATGGTCTTGGGATACCTGAGATTTGTGTGTTCATCACTGGGCCGGAGGCAGCAGTGCTTGGCAATGTATTTTGTGCCCCTGTAGGGCGTTCTAACCTCAGGAGGAGGGGCTACTGCCCACGGGTGGCGGTGTCTGCACAGAGGTGCCAGAGACAGTCGGATGTCCACTATATTCCAGGTGCATCCACACCCTGAAGTAAATGTACAAAACCTCTGTAAGTCCCAGGTAGTGACAATGCTACAGATGACTCTTGGCCTGCACATTTACAGACGTGGCCAAGTCCTGTAAAGAAATGTCAGTTTTGTTTTATACTTTATATATAAAATGTCAATGCTCTGACTGGACAATTTTCCATTCGTTTTGGCTAACAAATGTTATGTGATATTAAAAAGAAAATAAGACTTAAAATAGACGGAAATTAACTGTTTTTATAGCCTGTCTGTACAAGTCTACAAAGCCCCTTCAGAATATTAGTCATGAATTTTAACAGTCATTTGTCTTGCTATTTTTAAGATAGGTTTTAATGCCTTCCACATCCCAGCATATTTTTTTGGTTTATGCATTCTGTATCATTCTTACTATGTCATACACGCCTTAGCAGTGGATCTTTATTAACACGTGAATGTGATTTGAGAGACTCTTTTGACTCTGGTGAGAGCATCTTGGTCTTCAGCGGCATGTCTCATCATCTCAGAACGACTGCGATATGTACCAGCCTAATATATCCTTCACGGTAAGAACATTTTCTTCTACAGTTTGATGTATGGAACTTATGTCTCTCCTTCTATTATTGTAGCATGTCTTTAGTCAAAGCCATAAACTACCAAAATACCTTTTACTGAAATGCTGAAAGACTAATGTTGATTGTCTTGTTAAATATTGTCCTACAGATCGGTTACCATAGTAACTAGTAACAGTGTAATGCGGACCGCCCCCTTGTCTCCCTATCCTCGCCCAGCCTGTATAACCCAGGCTTACCATTTGGATAAACTGTAACCTGGCCTCTGCTCGGCCCAGATTAATGCAGTTTGGGATAAATGGAAAGCCAGCTAATGCTGCACACTTTATTTGGTTTCATTTTTAATGGGACCTGAACATGTTCTCAGTGCTTTCTCACTGATTTTTAATTTCTTTGCCTTTCACTTCTTTCTTAGTTCCTCAACAAGAGACTTTATGTATCGACTGTTTTTAAAATCGATTGGTTTGTTGTGAACATCCATTATAGTATGCCGAAGTGGTAAAGTTTCCACTGACGTTTGTGTTGGTAATGCAGTGACTGAAGTTTAAATACTGTAGCTATCCTAACTGAAAATGCAGCCTGTGTTGCATCACAATAATTACCCAGAAAAAAATATTACATTGTGAGCCCCCCTGTAGACCTAATAATAATTAATGATAAATAAGATTTTTAAAAATTCATACATTCATTGTTGACATGAGGATCAGTAATTGTACGAGCCCTTCTTACAAGTTTTGGGTTAGTCTCAAATTTTGTTTATGATTATAAATACTGTTGAATGTGCGCAGTCACACCTGATCTTTCATGTGCCTCCTAGATAATTAAAGCAACGTTACCCCTGTGTGTAATGTTAACCTATATTTATTTGGGTTGGAGGGGAGGTTTGAATTAGTTTACTGTAGGGCAATGTTATTTAAACAGTGTTTTGTTTTTATTATATTAATGAAAATTGTAAGTGTTATAGGGGTAATCAGAGCTTGAACTCACAACCCACACAGAGTTACCAGACAAGAAGATTAACCTGCTGAGCTAAAGACTCACATCCCTTGCTGGGGAGACTAATTGCACTCTTGTCCTGACTACTGGGGGACTGCCATTACACTTTCACATCTGTTACATAAGATCATAAAAAAGGTACACAGTAGACCGTTTTGTGTCGCATCAGCTTGTAAAGGTATGTTCTTGGAAATAGCAAGTCTGCAGTGGTTTATTTGGGTGATGATTTAAAAAAAATTCATAACCTAATTTAGGTGAAAATACTGTGTGTGTAACCATTTATATGGGTGACAACTGTGATATGGTAGGTATAATGAGACTGCAGGGTGACAATGTCTTTTTAAATACTTGTTTTTAACTAGTAATTGATTATCAATAGTTGGACATTTCAAGTGATTGTCAGGTTATCAATTTTTAAAAGTGACTAAAGTTTGCAGTATTTTAAAATGTTACATGGCAAATTTATAATTGACTATTTAAATGTCTATAAATCTCCAGCATGTGTTGATTATAAAAAATAGTTAACTGTAGATGGTAAATGTGTAGGAGGGTGTAGTCCTGTTTAATGTGTGCTTTTTATCAGGTTGGGAATGGAGTGGTGTTGTCTGAAGTCACTGTGCTCTGTGGGTCACACCCACACACGCGGCCATTGGCACCATGGTGGGCGTTGCGGATCATACACTGTGTCCATGCATTTCAGCTGAAACGGAAACAGGCGAATCTTTCATCCCTCCTCCCCCGGCAGACGAAATCCACTTGTTGCTGCCCCTGTATTAATGCCATCCACTCGTTTCTACAGTTATTAAACCAAAAGTGATTCAATGTTGACTTTAGTTAATGGAGAGTGAACAATTTCATTTTTCTGGGACATAAAGCCCTGGGTTTTTTCCACTGGAGATGTGAAATAAGAGATTGTTCTATAGAAAAGTTTCATCTGAAGTTGTCAGAATACATCCTGTAGGGTCTCATCAGGAACATCTGCATCTTAAATTATAAATCTGTGATATGGTGTGTTAAGAGTCACAGTGTAATAACTACACTTAATTTAATAACTACACATTAGGTAACAAAAAAATGTCATTCTGTTAAAAAACTGTTATTCTTATAATGTAATAATGTTTTGTGTGTAATGTCATAAGGTAATACATTATGTTAGTTATTTTATTACAAAGTTGCACCGTTGCCTTGTACCTCCAAGGTCAGGGGTTTGAATCCCAGCCAGTGCTATTCCCAAACCCGGATTAAAAATGTGAGGATTGTGTCAGGAAGTGCAGCCGATGTAAAAAACCTTTGCCAAATCAATGTGCGAATAATTAACTGGATGCCAGTAGATTGTCATGCTTTGGCATCACGAGAAGGAAGGAAAGAAGTATAAAAACCAAGATTACAGGTAGGATTAAGCGCACTGACATCACAAGGAAGCAGAACGCGGTAAATATTAACACTAGGAAACATGTTGTCAGATAAGAAAATACAGGACAAGTATAACAACACAAGAAAACAGTAACCAGCCCAGGAACTGTGCAAAGTGAGGAGTTTAAATAGGAGTACGGGTGCAGACAATGAAACTATTAAGGACAGAGCATGACCTAAGACTGACATAGAACTAGAGGGTAAACTAGAATGGAAAGGACACCCAGTGGTAGGAAAGGAACTGAACAAGGTAGAAACAGGAAAACTAGAGTGGTCAGGACCCAGGTCGTGACATAGATCTGGTGTGGTGACCTCCTTATGGGGAGCAGTTGAAATAATGATAATAATAATAAAGTAGATATAGATTATACAGTCAGGTCCAGAAGTACGTGGACAATGACAGCTTTTATGATTTAGCCTTTATACACCACAATGGATTTGGAAAAAAAAAACAATGTGATTGAAGTGTAGAAACAAAACATAGCATTTACCATTTAGGAATTATAGCCATTTTAAGTAGAGTACCTCCTTTTCAGGGGCCTGCAAGCCATGTTGGCAATTTGTCCTATTTGTTTGGGTCTACTGGACTGATGGGATTTGGCTGGATAAATTCTCTCCAAAGAACATCATGGTCGATTGGCCTGTAGTTATTACATGAAAGAAACACACCTTAATTTATAATTTTTCAATATGAAAACATATTTGCAGTATGTGCATATGTGTATGCTTGAAGTTATATATATATTACAAATCTATGCGCTTATAGGCTCTCTTTGCCATACAAGCCCCATATTAGAAATTGTAGTACATTGATCTACATTATCATTTTATGCTTAGTGACTTTTTTTGGCAGCAAATCCAGATGCTGAACTTCAACAGCCATGGATGGAAACATCCCACCCGTTACAGGTATACATTTAATGTTATATATAAAGGGAAGTTTGTATTGTTCATCACAAGATAAAATGTATCCAAAATACCATGCTTGTTTCATGATTTATTTGGAAAATAGACATTGGGAATGAAATGGGATGAATCAGAAAGTCCAAAGCAATTGTTTTATTGATATATTTATTTTGGAAACAGAAGGTGATCCTTTCTAAGCGTGGTTGACAGAATACATACTTTCAGCATCAATCCTATGTCCACCTGCAAGTGTGTCCATCATTTTTATAGCCAAATAAACTTTGAAAATTTAGTAAAATGTTCCTAGCTACGACGTGACCCTCACACCCCGTTTTTGCTTTCTGTTTTGTTTCGAACGTTGTGTTTTTGTGGTTCTTTTTTGCTAACTTTTCATGGTTAAGTTCACAAGAGGACCTCAGTCAGCAAAAACAACACGCAACAATACGTACATGCCGAATTTAAAGTACAAAGTAGCGATGCGTCACGTTAACGCTCGGGGTGAAACCTGAATGCCCTCACAGAGTTCCACAATAGTATTAGACAGGCATGAAAAATCACTTCACTGCTTTCAGTTGCAGCAGAGTTGCAGTAGCTCAGTAGCTCAGAACTCTGCAGTAATGAAGTGGAAAATGTACTGAGCATGTCAGATGGGTGTAATTTCAAGCCGACCACAAAGATAAAAAAAAAATGCTGAGAAGAAACGTTTTTAGAATGCAGGTTACTTATCCACTTTGTCCAGAGGTTGATTCTGTGTGCAAGAAACAGTTTCCTTTTTAAAACCTTGCAGGTCTTAGAAATGATTGGCACAAGTGTATCTCCACCTCACTGGGCGAGTGTAACAGCCGCCAGAGAACCCACCTATAGTTAACTCTTTCTTTTTATCTTTCTGTATTGCAGTCAGAACATTTAACACCCATACATAAGCAACATAACGCCACTCACATACATAATGATTAAAATAAACGTATAAAAATATATGGGGTACACTAGCACTGCTGACAACTACAGACTTAATGTTTGTTAAATTTAATATCATCAATTTATTTATTAACTAAAAAGCCATTCGTTTGTAAGTTTTGAGGACTTCTGTAAACTTTACGGTCCTGCAAACCTACTTTACAGGTACACAATGGCTTCAAGCCTCAAGAAGCCGGATTTTCTAAATTGTGACACACAGTACAGTCAGTGACATACACAACATTTATACGTAGGGTGGGTTTCGATCCTTGTTATGGATTTTCAAGAGAGCCTTCCATACGTCACAGAGAGGAGTACACCATCGTACAGTTCATACAACAATTAGTAGTGAGATTTAGCAGGAGACGCACAGGAATTGTCACCCTCAGAGCTGCAGTTATTCCATAGCATATAATCTTCTTCTACACTGAAATAACAACTAAAATTTCACCTGGTTAGCACATATGTCACTTTAGGACATGATGATTTTGTGGTAAAAAAAAATGAAACATAAAACACTTGCCTTGTGTGTTTGTGTGTCGAGCGTTTCTTCATGAGGATATGTAACCTGGAGACTGAGCTTGAGCCCCTAACAAATCTCACATGAGCAGATACGAACAGATACGTCACACGCGCCATGGGACAGAAGAACAGCTGGAGGACCCTGGGTCCCACAGAGTCTACCCTACTTAACAAGCATACAAAACACACTCTGTGACACATGGGGCCGGCACTGAAATCTCAAGGCTGATCCTCTGTTGCTAGTTTCTGCTCTTTCTCAACATCTTCAGTGAGAAAAAGCTCAGCACAGGCCCACCGCATCTTATGCTGAATATGAAAGATAAAGATAAAGCCCTGACATATTTTTACATCAAAACATGTGTTTTGCACTTTGTTTACCACTGAGTGACGTGTCCTGAAGGTCTAGCGTAAGCTCTGAAGCTTTAACATCTTTGAAAACACAAGGCCACGAGCATGCATTTTCTCTGCAGAAAATCCCACCTCCAACGTCAAATATATCTCTGTAAAAACAGGCAGATAAGAAATGCAAAAGGAAGCTCAACTGGGTTTGAACCACGATTTTTCTGAATTTCCTACCTGGCATGTTCTGGACAGGTCACACTTTCTCCTTTGTTAATCAGCCAGCAGAATGATTCTCTCCTCCTTGACATTATTGCTTATGTGGGCCCCCTTAACAGGTATTCTCTATTAATCGCCATGACAACAAATCCCCACCTGCTCACATTTCCTTTCTCGATTATAAAATCAGTCTGAAAGTGAAATCTTGTTAGAAAGGAACACTCTGTCACATTTACGATATAAAGACAACCTGAAAGTTTCTGTCCTGCCATTGGTGATGTTGCCTATTCGTTATTTGAAACGCTGCTCATGGAAGCTCCTCAGTGTGTTTGAAGGCAGTGAGAACGTAAAGGCACGGCTGAGGTCTCCATTAATTTTCCCTCCATCCTCTGCTGACATTTGGATTTTGTGGCCTGTCCGCTGGTTTTAAATGATCTCATGCCGTTGCAGATCCTCTGGTGCATAAAAATGAACCAATGAAGCAGACACCATAGAAATGTGGGCAAACTCCATTAGAATGGCGGTGGTGCAGGGGGTAATTTAACAATGGCTAATAAATTTTTTTGGTTTCAAACCTTAACATCCTTTTCACCTCTTTCTTTAAGTTTCCATCTTTCTTCAACGTTCCTCCCTTGGGCAGCTTGAAAAAACAGATTTGAAGGAGGCCCTCCCCAACTGCCTGTCACAGTAATCATGTTTTTAGGACTGAATTCATAGACATCACAGCAAAGGGGAAGAAAAGTAGGAAGAGCTGAGCTGTAATTAAAATCCTCTATTTAACTGAACCCGTTACTGAGTTGGGGGTTTCAATGATAAAAGATTAATTATTGAAGTATATATGCACTCTGTTAATAAATGGCATCAGTGTTTTTGTTTCCACTGTAAGTTGTAATTACAGTGAGTTTATTTAATGTTGATATCACAGCTACCTGTGCTACAGGGTGAGAAATCAAATTAAAATTTTAATAAAGGTGAGACATGCTTTCTGTCTTGTAG
This sequence comes from Chitala chitala, assembly GCA_025773905.1. NCBI lineage: Eukaryota > Metazoa > Chordata > Actinopteri > Osteoglossiformes > Notopteridae > Chitala > Chitala chitala. Next base: position 10,559 of record JABJVR010036183.1, read on the forward strand.
ATTATCATGTACCCAATTTGGAAAATATGGGAACGTTGCCATATAATTGGCATAACGTTACCTGCTGTCTTGTATATCATGCATGTATTTTTAAATATTCCATTAAGGATCCTGATCCAATATCACTGCATATTAAATATTTAATACCTATATTATTGGTAATTTACTTCTGGAGTCAATGTAAATTGCATAAACAATGTTACTGTAGCTAAGTGTGAAAATACATTTCTTTCCTTTGGCATTGGTAACTGTGGAGCCATCATGGAAAACTTCAAAGCAAATGGCTGTGATGTTATGGCTACAGTTTAAGTTTCAATCTGTTGTTTCCCATGTTGCAACAGTTAAAGAATATGCCAGTAGATTGCAAAAGCGGAAAAAACAGTAAAACAGGTGTATGGTTTCAAAACGATAGCTTTAGCCTTTTTACTTGCTGGGCCACTGATTGCACAAAGAGGTCCCTAGTCATAACTTACTGGTTTTTGACAATGGGGGATTTTACATTTAAAACTGGTTGTAGAAATAAGCGGAAAATTTTGATACAAATGAGGCAACAACGGAAACAGACACTATCCTTCGGTATGACAGATAGGGTAGTTTGCAAACTTAGCTGTAAATGAGAGGGTTGTTAAAAATAATTCACAATGCATCTGTGACACACATAATATAGTATTTCTTACCATAAACTACCCCGGTTCATCTTCAGTGTATTTCTCATGCTGTCAGTTATTTGTCACAGCAAGGTCAGGCTCTGCAGTGTGAATTTATGTTTCTGTAAACTGCTGTTCCACTGCAAGTGTTCACCGTTAGTGTAATCCTAGCTACGCGTCGAAACATGTAGATGCATGGCGCGATTTTTATAGAAATATCTGGTGATGGGAATAAAGTAGGAAAGTAGAGTCATTGTGTTTTTATTATATGATATGAAACGTTCCTCACAATGGGACCACAGGATTTCTGTTGGAGTTTGGCTCTGTTTTGTTAGTAACATTAAGGAAGTCGACAGCGTACTATAAATTCATTCTTTTTTTTTTTTTTTTTTTTAGAAGAAATGAGTGAATGCAGCTGAAATGAAGCGATATAATCATTTTTAGTGTGAGGAAAAAACAAATCAGCCAGTCAGCAGCTATGATGTTTCTCAGACTTGACAGGCAAAGTCAATGGGGCAAATACAGTTGGGAAAGTATAGGGAGAAATGCCTTTTATGGCTATAAAGGCAAAAGTTAAAAGGGTTCAAAGGTCAACCTACTGCAATGATACCAAGTCCTCTTCAGTGTAATGTGACCTGTGGATACAGCAAGTCTGCCCACTGCTACAGTCAGCTTACTACGAGCTGTTCATTAATGCAAATAATATTGTAATTAGACTGAATTTTATCTCTGCAAAATTCATGATTTCAGTGATATACACAGCCTAAATTGCACACAGTTATATCCTTGATATTTTATAAAATTTGTACATGTGGTTATATGGCAATGAATAAACTTATAAACTTGTATTCTCTGAACTCTGAACTTGTATTCATTTTAAAACGTTTAAAGAATAACATTAAGTGAATGACCATATCGCTTTTTATTGAATAGAGCACTTAACCCTTTTTCAATGAGAGCAGTTTAAATGGACAGCTTGAATAAAAGTATTAATTAAACAAATTAAAAGTATATCTCAGTTTTTTAATTTAGTACTATTTCCTTAGGTTTGTCATTTTAAAACAAAATTCAGTTCAATTCAATTCAATTTATTTTTATATAGCGCCTTTCGCAACAGCATGCCTCAAAGCGCTTTACATAGAAAATTGAAGAAATCAATACAAATGAATGAAGCCAGACAACAACGGAGGAGAGGAACCAAAAACTCCGCAGTGTGGAGAAAAAAAACCTCTGGGGGCCCAAGGTTGACTGGTTGCCCAGCCCCTCCTGGGCAATGATTGTAATGAATCCTCTCAGAACTTCCATAACACCTGGCAACATATAGATGTATTTCCTAATTATCTAAATTAGAGACTTTAGGAGAAGATAATTTAAGTTCTGGTATAAAAAATCATCATGATGAAGAAGCTAGTCTGAGTTCTGTATCTCAGTTGTACTCTGGGATTTTCCTCTTGGATCAATATTATTCACCACAATCCATATTTTGTTCTGTCTGCACTCTTGCCAAAGCAGGTGATTAGGGCTGATATTAACAGCCCAATGTGGGTCCACCAGGATGAGGCCTGGTCTCCATAGGCTAGACAATCGACTTCATACAACAGCTGATTGTAGTACAGTTTGACAAGGCTGTCGTTCATTCAGACTTACCCCTCAGTTATGGGAAAACAGACACACTGTCTTGTGAAAACATTGGAAAAACAAACATAGCTTGGAAATTGAGCTTCAACAGAAGTCTAGTGTTTCATCCAGCAAATGTCTGTCAGCTCCCTTAGCTAAGCTTAGGCCAACCATAATGTCCCCTTTGACTTTGACCTTCAGATGAGGCAGAGCGGTGGATTCTGGGTAAAACTAGATCTCCAAAGCCATCTTCTAGGCTTGCTGCCTGGATAGGACTCTGCTAGTTAAAGATGACTCACTCCATGGGGTGCTTCAAAATTTTTTTCTCAAGACGCACCCTGCCAACACACAACAGCACAATGGACGCAATGTAAGATGACCAGAGTGTGTTTCCAATGGATGCAACACTGATGCATTATACACTGTCAATAACAAGGTGTGGTACATGGTTCCTGATGTGGAATTGGCTATATTATGTAATTAGCAGACAAGAAAGTCTCTCAGTAATACTGTATGTGACTAATAGACAAATGGCTAGTTGAAATATTTGTAATGGTTAGTCAGTCATCTTATACACCACTTCATCCTGTTAAGAGTCACAGGAAGCCTGGAGCCCATCCCAGGACACAGGACACCCAGGGTGGGGCACCAACCCACTGCAGGGCACACACACACACAGTTTGGTCACACCAATGAACCTAACCTGCATGTCTTTAGACTGTGGGAGGAAACCGGAGAAAATCCACCAAGTACAGGGAGAACAGGAAAACTCCACACACAGACCCAAGGTGAGAATCGAGCTGCAGGTGTGGAGGTGTCAGGCGACAGCGCTAACCACCACGCCACCATGCTGCCCGTATTTGTAATGTTTAATATTAATTTTCTGACATTGCTGTCAGGCTTCAGTGTCCACTTATAGCTTCAGGGACATTATTAATATGTCATGTGAAACCCAGGTTTGATTACATCAGTCCATCTTCAGCTAACCAAATGAACAAATCAATTTTGTACATTTCCCACATTTCCAATATTTCATTTCCTGACACTTCCTGAGATGAGATTCTTTTTTTCCCCTCAAACAAATAAAACACAATTTCTTGTACTCCTTATTGCAAAACATGTTCTGCCCACAGTGTTCTTAAAAAAGAAAAGATCAAGAGAACACATGGTGTTTGGTCAGAAATTACAACATAACATAATATAACAACAATATAACATAACTACACATTAAGTAAACCATGGCCTTTAATAATAGTGCATTTGTTAGACTGAACAAAATAAAAACAAGCTTCCACTTTCATAAGATTTGATTTTCTCATAGGCTACAGTAAAACAACTCTACATAGAATTATACTGCCCTAAGGCAAACAGATATTTCATTAGTGGGCCTTTGACTTACGCATGCTGTTGTAAATACGTACTTTCTCTAAGGACAGTCTGTCTCTGAAGACTGAAACATTTCCATCCCTCTCTCATCATGCATTTTTAAAGCATGTGCACACTGCTAAGTCTGACCATTTTTCATTTTCAAGTACAATGCATTGTAAGAACTTACCAGGTTCCTTTTCAAGCCATTTCCCTTTTCTCTATTTTTGTATAATGTACATTACCTATCGTGTCATACAAAGCATGTTGCTTTTTTGCACTGCTACTCTTGTAACTATCACCAGAACATCTGAGCAAGGAAATGTCCTCAGCGTCCACTAGATGTCTCCATGCCCCTCATTCTGTGTGCCTCATTATCCCGTTTTCTCTGTGTTAGTTGTGATTAGTATCCTCCAGCTGTGTCCTGTTTTCCCTCTGTGATTTAAACCCATTTCTATGTGTTCCTGGCTGGTTATCGTTGGATGTGAAGCCTCTGTGTTTATACTAGCTCATGCTGTTTGTCCCGTGTTTATACTAGCCATTGTAGCTTGCCCCATGTTTATACTAGCCGTTGTTTCTTGCCCTGTGTTTATACTAGCCATTGTTATTGCTCCATGTTTATACTAGCCGTTGTTGCTTGCCCTGTGTTTATACTAGCCGTTGTTGCTTGCCCTGTGTTTATACTAGCCGTTGTTGCTTGCCCCGTGTTTATACTACCCGTTGTAGCTTGCCCCATGTTTAAACTAGCCCGTTGCTTGCCCCATGTTTATATTAGCCCTTGTTGATTGCCCCGTGTTTATACTAGCCCTTGTAGCTTGCACTGTGTTATGGTTCTTCTGTGTTATGGCCTTCATTAAAGCCTCCCTTTTGCACATTAGACTTTGCCTCCCTTGCCTGCCTGGCAATATGCTACAGAACAACCTGCCCAAATGAAGCGCGGTCTCGTGAAAGGGAGAGCTATGAAGTCCCAGCTTCCTGGTCTTTTTCGTGGTTCCCCAAATCTCCATGAAACATTTCTTGATGCTCTGTCACACCATTTTGCACCATACCTCAACCAATACTGGGCAGACAAGCAAATGATTGCCTTCACCCATCAGTGGCTATCAGGGGAGGCAGCTAAGTGTATGAGGCCCATCTTGCTAGCCTTCTGTATTTGCCTTGATAACTTTGTCAGAAGTCACCTAACTTGGAGGTCCCGCAGGACCCTCCAGGTAGGGGCCCTGTGTTTCAACATATAAGTCAAGTTTTGGCTGCCCCTCCACGAGGGGTCACCACAGCAGATTAACCGGCAGTCAGTTAACAATCTACACATGGACTTGGCACAGGTTTTCAGGCCAGATGCCCTTCCTGACGCAGTCCTCCCTTTTTATCCAGACTGGCGACCTGCACTGGATAGGCACCACCTTGTGGAGTGCCAGTGGCTGGGATAGGCACCACCTTGTGGAGTGCCAGTGGCTGGGATAGGCACCACCTTGTGGAGTGCCAGTGGCTGGGATAGGCA